>VZSV01000052.1:250549-296369 GCA_013398735.1 Nothocercus julius | reverse complement strand
AGCTGTTTTTCCTGCTGCTTTTATATCTGTTTCATTTGGGATATTACAAAGTTTTGAGGTGAATCCATAATTCATCCTATATTGTGGCTGAGATGTGGGAGGGAGTTATGGGCATATCCTCACTCCTTGACATGCTGCATTCAGATGCATTTCCCACAGTCACAAGCTGTGATTATCTGCTGTTAATTCTGTGTAATTTTATTGGGACATTGGACATGAGGAATGCAGTTATAAGTTACTGTGTTTTACAAGGATGTTTATTACACTCATAAATGTGTGAGTGACTGGGATAGCTTCTGTCCAAATTTTCCTCAAAGAACTGTCTGGATTTCTGGGAATTCTGTCTCATCTTGCAGGGACATAGTAGACACATTTTAGGGAATTAACTTTCCCTCAGTTTCTATATTTTGTATACAAGTTTTACATTTTAGCTATCACAGGGATGCAGAGTGCATACTAGCTTTTAATGGAGCTTGTATTTTGACAAAGCTCCACCTTTTAAATAGATAACTGGATGAAGTACTTTTTTTGTAAACCTTTACTTTGTTAGGCACACAACTGCTTTAATATGATGTTGCTTCTTCTCTACATGAGACGGCATAAACAGCTGTTTAATGATCTGTGTTTCCCAAGTTGCCTTTTAAAGTCATTCTGCAGGAGGATCTCTAAACAAGGTCTCATTTTGAGCTAGAAAATGGAAGGTGACATTAGTATTTTGGCACAATCCTAAATCTGTCTGTAAGAGTAAACAGGAGTGATAATACATTTTTAACCACTAAGAGCAGTGCAGAAATATCGTGTCAGCCTTGATCATTTCTGTTCCTAATGTCTGTCTTTGTGGTGCTTTGTGCTTGCTCTTTGAAGTGAAAGGTACCACCAGAGCAGCACGACTCATCAAAGGTAGCACAAAACGCCCGTGCGAGGGGGTTCGTTTGTAACTGACGGGGATGGAAAGAGTGAAAATAAAAATTATGGCTTTGTGTCAGCCTTCTCTGCGGAGACAGGGAGGAGATGCTAAAGGACACGTTTATATGAAACCTTAGTGTGCTTAATGGCGTAGTGGCAGCTGCAGTTTTCTTAGAGAAAAATAGCAAGAGCAGAAGAGCAGCAGTGTTGCATGTTTTGAAGTAGAAAGTTTTTATCGTCTTCATTTCTGTGACCAAATTAATAATAAATTATGTAGAAGCTGCTAGGCGATTGCATGGTGGATGTTCTTGCAAGGCCTCAAATCAGGTACAACCTGGCCCTGGTCTCTAATGTCGCAGTCCCCAACATTGCGGCTGTTACAACCGTGCTGGCGTGAGCCAGGCCCCTGTTTGAGGACTGCATGAGCTGCTGGCCCAGGGTGATTTTTTTACATCACTGTATCAATGTTTCTGCTTGGTCCTCTTCTCTTGGAGTATTTTTCTTCCACAAGGCATTCTAGCAGTAATTCTTGTGACACTTCTCACTTTTACTGTGAACCTCTATTGAGCCTGATTACAAGATCATGAGCATGAAGGATTACTAGCCACAAAGAACATTATAAATGATGCAAAACCAGAATATAGAGACATGTGTAGTATATATCAAGCCATAGTTAACAGTAAGGATTAAATCCAATTTTATTGAAATGCAGGACTGAAGAATTCCAGGAGTGGTGGTGAATGAGGGGGAGAGGCGGCTCCCTGTTGGTAGGAGAGCTGATTCTCGCATGTCTGTGGTATGAGCCAGTGGCCGGCTCTCTCTGTGGATTCCTTGTGGCAGGCACCTGTGAAACATACAGCTACAGTATGAAATTGAAGGAGGACACATTTCAGTTGCTCTTTTTGTACTGTAGAGTCCTTTGTGACCCCGCAGTGCGTGTTGGGGATATGACGATCTCGGCCGCCAGGTGGATGCGCTGCCGGCCGCCCGGCCCGCCTGCTACTGCTGCCGGCAGAGCCGTTTCGGCGAGCGGCCCCCGCCGTCCCTCTTGGAGACTCTCCAGGCTGCCTCAGAAATCACTGCTTCTGCTCAGTCCATTTTGTGAGCATGGTGTAGATATTTCCCCTCATCAAGCTAGGCTGTCAGGAAGGGCAAAGCCGCTCTGTTGCAGACTGTGCGTGTGCTTTGATCTCGAGCAGCAATCTGGTTTTGTCAGGCTCAGTAAGCTTGCTCTTCCACTACGCTGCACTGCAGCATTTCAGAAAAAATGCAGAGAGTAAAAGCTAGGCGTCGTGGGATTTTTCTCTTCCTTTCTGAAAAGCCAGGAGCCTTTTCCAGGAGGAGAGGAATCATGACAGTTGCTGCACTGGCAGGCATCAACATACTCAGCATCTGCTCTTGCATTTTGAATAATAAAAGTCTGAATGTGGATTGAGAATTGCTTAGACTATTCAGATTTTAACCATTTTAACACTTTCTTTTGTTCTTCGGGATGCTTAATTAAGTGGTAAAGTGCAAGATGTCATGCAGTAATGCTGCTCAGTGCACATCTTGGCTCTGGGCGAGTGCAGTCTTGGCTAGCTGGATTTCAGCTGTTTACTGGCGTGACTGGAACAGCCTCTGCAGCACTGCGCGCTGGGCTCTGGTATGGCCTCCGAATAGCTCTGGTTAAACCTCTGAATTTCTGTTTCATGTTGCGTTTTGCTTTCATATCAGTTTAGAATAAAACAACCTTCTGTAACTTCTCCCAAAAAAATGGAAATTAGCAGTATTGTGGTTTTAGCATTTGAATTCATGACTTTGGAAAGATGTTTCAAAGTATACCCTGCAACAGTTTTTAGTTTATCCTGAAATAATGAAGAGAAGAATTACAATCTGAAATGACAAACAGTTAAAAGCAAATTGAAATACAATTTACAATGTTTATATTGCCCACATCAGAATTTGCTTGTTCTGAATCCTAAGGAAACTTTTAAAGGCAAATGTAGCTTGCTTCATTGCTGTGGTCTATAGCATGATAGGAGACCATCTACTTTATTATAATACTGTTTGAGCAGTTCAGAATCACCCTTAAGATTAATTTCATCAGGTTTATATCCTAAAAATAGAAGAAAAAAAGTGTTTCTGTTAACTCTTCATTTAAATGTCACCAAAACATCTAAGAGGTGTGCATACTCCCTTTCAATACTGCTTTGCCTTGGAGGTGGTATGTACCCTTATATGATTTGGATCATGTTGGGGCAAGAAGTAGAGTCTCTGCAACCACAGGCTCTGCTGGAGCCCATCTGAAGAATGAGATCTGGATTTACAGCCTGTCAGGCTCAGCCTTCAGATATTGCACATCCACTGAAGGGCACTTCGTGCTATTTCTGTCTCCCTCTCCTTGAGCAGTATCTTCTGTACCAATGTAAAAATGAGGGTGGTTGTGCAACTAGGTGTCAAATGCAGTATCTGATAAATTCCATGGGCTTGTGCAGTAGCTTGTTTTTCTTACAGGGTGTCTCCCAGTTTCTCATGAACTTTAATTAAGCCATTCAGAAAAGCTTAACATATGGCTCTTGCTACGACTCTTGCTGGCTGTGAATGTTCTCTGTATTGCACGGATGCGATTTGACTATTTTGTTCTGAAGGCTGCAGTCTGTTTTCCTTTTATAACTTTATATCTTTGTATTTCGCATTCTAGTGATATTTTATATCACAAAATAGAAATATCCTCTTCTATATATTATTTTTGCCTGTACTGTGCTAAAAATATCATATTTTCAAGTGTTTGCATTAGATATTCTTATATGTAGGAATTTATTATTCAGAGGTATTGTGGTTTACTGGTAAGGCAAAATTGACAAAATATTGTTGGGGAAAGAGGGTTTGTGGTTTGCCAGGAAAATAAACAGAAGAGAAAATACAGCAAGAGGGAGCAATTGAAGTGAATTTTTTTTTTTTTTGGTAAAGTTTATATGTTTATTCAACCTTATGTTAAATATATTAATATATTTAAAGTTCTGCAGTATACTGCCATACAAACAAATGTTTTGGCTTTTTTTGCAAATACTCATTTTTCAATGCAGATGCAAAAAGAACCACCAACAATTCTATGTAGAGTAAAATAAAAAGGTATCAGTGGGATGAAAAGATTATTGAATCCATGAACAGTTTACATCTGAATTTTTGCTTTGAATTGTTCCAAATGGTAAAGTTCATTCAACTTCATGTCTCCTAAGGTAGCCCATATGCTCATGTCTCAATGGCTATAAAGAAGAATCTTCTCCGGTGCAATAAAGGCAGCTAGCATGGAAATTTTATTGAAGCTGATACTGTAGATGTTCAGCAAAGATTCAGAAATTATGGAGATCTTCACATGCTTAAAATGGCACAAGGTTTAAATGCTTTGGGTAAGGGTACAATCCAATGCCCTTTGAAGCTGCTGTATTGGATGGATATTGCAAACAGTGAAGAAGAAGGGTGTAGGAATGGTGTTTGAGGGAAATGAATCCTTCAACACCCAGTGAAGACAAGAATATGACTACAGAAAATAATTGTGATGAATAGTTTGCCTTTTAATGGGAGAAAAAGATTTTTTAAATTTGTTTTTATGTATATATGTGTGGTTATTTTACAGATATTCATATTCTGTCAAATGAAATTAAGTTACAAGATTTCATCTGCCTGTTTTGCTTTCCAGGCTCCCAGCTTTTATTGCAGAGGGCTACAGGGTATTTCCTTTGAATGGTAACTTGCATCTGTTACCTCTGCTCATCAACAGTTGGAAGCCACAGAAAAAACACAGGTCTTGATTATTTTTCAAGGTGTTGCCTGCAACTGTACATGTTGTTTGTGACAGTAAAACCTACAAGCCCTTTTAACAATACTGTCAGCCTGTAAGCTCACTTCCTCATTAGCTCGTTATTTTTAACTGCAATACAACCTCTTATTTTCACATGGTGCTAGACAACACTGTGGTTTTCCATAAGTAATACTGCTGTCTGATTGCGCAGACTTTGAGGGGTTGGCCTAGATCCAGCCCTATTTTCCTCTTAAAGAGCAGGTTATAGAAGTAGGGCACCTGTCACACGGGTTGGAGTGGGGAAGATGTGTCATGATTTTTGGAGGGTGGGGGGTGCTGGCAGGGCCACATTGGCTTCATTTCTGTTTAATGAGGCACAGTAGTAAGTGACCTGCCTCAAAGTTGGAAGCAGCCTTAATTAATTGACAAGAGCAGAGAAAGTTGTGCATTTGAAGCTAGTCAGGGGCTAAGCTTCTTGACTAATGACATTTTGATAATGTCGTTTTATATTTATTTATTTTTATTTATTTTGATAACAATAAAATGACATGAAGTAGATACACCTGAGTATTTCAGTATACTGAAAGCATTTGCTAAATATGATCTCAAACCCATAGAGGAGGGAAAAGATATATTTACAATTAAGATGCACATCATTAATTTGGCTCATTTCATGCAGAAACATAGTGAACGGCTGAGCATTTATTTGCAACTGAGAAGTGGCCAGTTGATCGACTTGGGTTCTGTTTGTGTTTTTGTTTTGTTAATTTAATTTCAGGTACTGAACTGATCTCACTCAGGTCTTGATATTTGCCATTCAAAGAGCTGTGTCTGGGGCATGTAGAAAAGAAAGCAGGAGGGAGACAAATCACGTTGTGTTCCCTTTCCCAGTGGAAAAGTTGCCAGGCCAGCCAAAGTGGTTATGTTTGTGAATATAATATAGTTTCTGCAAAAACAGTTATATTTAAATTGATTAAAAATATCTAATTTGATGGTCAATAAAAGTGTTCTAAAAGATAGAGAAATAAAATATTATACTTTGAGGTGTTTATGCCTACATTTTGGTGAGAGCTAGAGTAATGACATAGGATGCAAATGCTTTTGATAACGTATTATGAAAATCTACCCATGAGATTGTAGATGTATGGTTGAACCCTGGGGCATCAACTTGAAGAAATTTAACCCACAATGACAGCTCTGATCAAACGATTAATAATAATAACACTATTAAGATGAGTTTGGGATTGGAATTAGGAATCTGGACTAAGAACCAAAAATACGTGTAAAGTGAATACCCATTAGAAATCACTGATTGTGCATATATTGTGATCCTTTGTGTCAGATTCCAGAAAACAAAATTCCATTAACATTTTAGTGAAAATTCTGCTCAGAGAGCTACCAGCACTATCTAATTGCTAAGTGACTAAACTAAGGGGATTATGGAATCATTGAGCATGAATCTGGTGTAACGGCAACTGTAATTTGTAGGGCTCCACAGAGTGCAGTGAAGTTGCTGCAGATTATGCTTGGATAAATCAATTCTTAATTTGGCCATTGTCATCTGCTTTGATCTTGCAAAAGTCAAATACTTTATACTGTTTGCGAGATACAAGACACATGTTTCCTAGACTTAGACAAAGCAAATATATCTAGTAAGGTGCACATTTGAACCAGGTTTTCTAATGTATTTACACCTATTCTGACATTCTCTAGCTTTAGTGTACTTTCTGAGAATACTGGTGACTTTTACTGCCAAAAACATATATTCTAGTGTGTTGTCATGAATAAATGACCCAAAACACGTGCTAAGGGTTTTGCCAGTGTTCTTCATGGCTAGTTGTATATGTAACCTAGTGAAGTCCATGGATTTGGAGAGGTTATCATAATTCAGTTTACTGTAGAATGAAAAAAGCAATCTGATATAAAGAATAGGAAGAGAGGAACAATTTTATGTACAACACCAAGGACAATTCTTTGACTTGAAGTGTGCATTTCTGCTTTTCCTAACATCATCTTGTGTAAGGAATGGGAGGACTTGGAAAAGTAGAGAAAGCTGTAATTCTGAATAATATTGCTTGCTCGTTGACTGTGGAAGCAAACTGTGGGAAGGAATTTTCACTTTTATAGCAGTCATCATGCATGGAGCCTTGTCTCAGTTTGCCCGCACCATCTGACTGTTGTGTGGGTTTTTAAAGGGAGCCTTTAAAACGTGGTCAGATAGGTAGTACTCAGTGGTGCATATTTCACAGTGGCTCATTCAGAATAGCGTCCTGGTTCTGATGGGGAAACTCAGACTTCTGTGACTGAGTCGCAAGCATAATTTGAGAGCTCAAAACCACTGTAAGAAATGTAGATTTGCAACAATATGAATGCAAATGGTGAATAATTGCTGAATTAGCTTGGATTCCTGTGCAAAAAATTGCTGATGACAAAAATGACATTGAGCGAACGACTTTCTTGACTTTAGACATGTTTGATCCAAAATTCTTTTAAAATGCTGTTTCCTTTGATTTCAGTAGGCTTTGAATAAGGCTGTTTTTGATTTTGACTCGTCTGTTTGTATTTTGAGATTTGAGTATTTCTGTGTGATCTCTCAATCCTGCTTCTTGTGATTTCCTTCTCACAGCTGGAATGGCTGCTGTTACTTCAGTAGAGCCAAATCACCAGTGAATCATGAATCAAACACAGACACTTGAAAGTGGGATCCTGTTTTTAAGACCAAACTCCTGCCTCTCCTTTCTCGACAAAAATGAAGTGACGTGGCCAAGAGGAAGAAACATTTCATACTTTTGGATTTAAATCTCAGATGTTTCTTTCCTGTGTCTTAGCTTTAGTAATTGCTAAGGTCAAACTGATAGATATGACAAATTTTGTTTTCCAGCTGGCAATTTCTTTATTATTTCTTATTTAAATGTATTAAAGAGGATTAAAATTCCTTCATTGAATAAGAAGCTGCATCTTTAAAAACATCAAGAACACTCAAAATAGAAATAAATGCAGCTGACTTCAAGAATGAAAACATAACAGCATGGTAATTATTAGTATTTAATAGATATCTATGTTATACTAGGTCAAAAGATTTGCTAAAATTCCTTTCTAGCAGATCTGAAATGTAATTGCTCGGTTCTTTGGGGATACCAGGGAGGGAGTTACATCTGCAGTTTGCAATCATAGTGCTGCCTCTGTTTTGTTTCCGCCTTATGTGGAAGTAATTGCCTTCTGCTTATGGCTCCTGTTCAGTGTTATTATCACTGGAGGCAGTGTGTTTTTTTCAGGTTTTGGACAACACTTAGATTATCTTTAATCCTTACTGCGCATTCTGGCCAGTTTGTCTATTTATTCTTGTGGCTTTCTTTGTATTTACATGAATAAAGGACATCTTATAATTGAATTTTCTCTGCAGGGTTTGCCTCATCCTGAGCGCTGGAACTCGGCCTTCACTCTCACTCGTCCTTCCCATGCAGTGGCTTCCTGTGCACCTCTTTGCTTTTGATGTCTTGCTGAGGCAGCTTTTTAGCCCTTCCTCCACCAGCCAGCTGTGGATTCTCCTCTGTCACTGTGGGATGCCACGTGTTACCTGTGCCTGCCACCTGCCATCACGTTTCTTCTACAAGAGGGTTCCTGCAGGTAAAGTCCAAGCTAAGATGTGGCTCGGAGGTTCGCCAACTGGTCAGCTCCTCCTCTGGTCCTCTCTAATACTGCCTCAGTGGAAATTTCCTTTCCTGTTTCTAGTCTGTAGCCTTAAAGAAGGGAGAAAAATGGTCCATAGTCCTCTTACAAATGTCCATGCAAAAGCCCTTGTTGCCTAATTCACAGTACTGAGTGCAATGAGTCTTAGGAATCCATCTCCTATTAAGAGGTTATGTATTATCTGAATTCAAAACAATTTCCTCATGAATATGGAGCAGAAACCACTGAAATGTGAAAGGAGGAAATTCTAGAGCACAGATTTGTTTTCTTCGCTGTGGTTTTATCCTGTTCCCATTTATTTCAGTGGCTTTACATTCAGGCCTTACTGCTAATTTCTGTTCCATTCAGTTTCCCTAGTAACATTTATTTTTAGCAACATTATTCTTCAGGGATCTAGTATGGAGGGTTCATTTTGAATATGAACAATTATAATTTTACTTTAAGTGTGTCATGTCCCAGACAAAAAAAAAAAAAAAAAAAAGAAAAAAAGCGAACTTTTTCCATAGGTTGTTATAAATATATGAAAACCTGACTATAGCACATGCTTACAGCCTTTAGTACACTTGCAGAAGTCATTTTTTCTCATGGTATCAGTGTAAGATTTTGAGGAGATGGGTTGTTATGTGTTCATATAGTTTAAATCTCTTAAAGAACATAATTCTCTACACTAGAGCTGTGTTAGTCTGACTGTTTTTGGATCTGTTAGCTTAGGAGCTATGTAGCAGGCTCCAAGTTGCCAGCAGCACAGTGCTTCTAAAAATAATTGGTCAGAAAAAGAGAAATGTTCATTTTCACTACTAGTCACCTTCCCACCCTGTGAATTGTCAATACCAAGGCAAAGCTGTGCCAGAGATCTGTTTCCATTTCTAGTTTCTGTTCAATGACAATTACTTGTATGGACATTTGAGCGCTTAAAAATTTCTTCAGTTTCTGTAACGAAAGTAGCTGAAAATCTTAGTTGCAATCCTCCAGCAGTCATTACACAGCAGAATTGTAGTAAGAGGTTGCAGGATTTTCTTGCCTTTTTTTTTTTCTTTTTTTTTTCTTTTTTTTCCTCCTCCAAAATTATCTGCTTGTCCACTTGAAGCTGACATGGAGATTCTGACTAAAGAACAAGTGTAGCAGTTGGTAAGATTTTTTAAAAAAATCATAGTTTAATGAATGAATTACGGTTCATTTTAACCCTCTCAGCTCAGAGAGCAGCTGACCTCAATAGAAAGCAGTGCCTGAGAAATTGTGTTTAATGAGAATGAGAATAACCATCTTGCACATTATAGAAAGGAAATGGGGAAAAAAATAAAGGTGTCTTCTGTCAATGTGATGCTTGTCCTGTGCAGCTGTGTCACTGACAAAGAGAAAAATGTGATGTTTTAGAGCTTTCAGTATTTTTCAAGGTAGCAAGGATTCAGCATGCCATTTCCCTATTAACAGATCAAGGACTTTCTGATTATGTCTTTCACTTAAGTTGCATAGGAAGGATGATCTGTCAGAAGTTATCAGCAGATGAATAATTATTTATCCTCTTATGCAGGCTCCTATTTATAGTATTTGTCAAGCAAGTTCCCTCCTGGGGACAGATTATAGTATGAGCACTACATGGTGTGATGAAAGCCTTGCCATACCTCAGGCTTTGTGACTTCCTTTTATCTGAAATAATTGCCATAATAAGGCATAAGGGCTAAAAAGCTCTTAGGGTTTTAACTGAAAGTGCTGTGCTGGTCAAAAGATTATTTGGTTACAAGCAGATGCTTCTGTTTTCCAGCAATCCTGAAATCAAGGCTCTTCTTTAAATTGGAAAGAAGCTCTCGTTTTTCCCTGTTGCTAGGGAAATGGTAAGAGAGGAATAATCCTTACTCTTCTGTGAAGAGATGACCGATTTGTGTCATAAAATGTCTCATTCTCAGGATTTCTTGCCTCTTTAGCTTCATCCGTCCAAACAATTTTGCCTAAGTCTGAGGTAAGATGGTCTGACAAGACCTAAATGTTGAATAGGCCAATAAGACCTCATTATCTTTTCTCAAGAGGTTAAGTTAAATGATGAGATAGTGGATAGTTACAGTCAGTGGCCCATCCTAACCATGTCTGTGAGTAGTGTTAATGGGAGATGATGAGTGGATTTCTGCCAAATCTGGGTGTTCCCTTTGCACAGGTGCATTTTTCCCCTCTTATGGTGCTGGAATGAAGGGCTGTCTGTAAGGAGGAGTTACTGAGCCTTCCATGCTACAAACACTTGTACAAATGGCCTGTCAGTCAGTCGGATTTGAGGGGCTGAGGAGGGAGAGGTTAGGATGTTTGCTGAGTTCCAGCTAGAACATTTCTGATGTTGAGGTTTTTAACACGAAGTGCTGTAATTTGCATTTGTTACAGTGGGTTGATAATTAGCCCCTGCTTACACTGGTGGCTTTGTTTGTGCTGATTATTTGATCTGCTTTAGAAGACACTCTCCTTTGATTGTTTCAGAGCTCCATAGGGTAGTGCTGCATGTTATTTGCACTTATCCTTTGTAGTTACCTTTTTGTCCTTCCTTAGAGGGAAGAAGAAAGAATGGAGAACTTTCTAAATGGGTACCTTGGAATAGCATCTGCTGGCCAGAAGCGTGTTGCCCAGTCCTTGCTCCTGCAGACAAGCAGCCTAAGGGTTCGAGTAGTGCTGTAGGGCCCAGCACTGCTGCATGGGCTGTGCATTCAGATAAATGTCTCGGTTTATCTCACCTTCGCAGTACTTGTGGTGTTCTGACTGCTGGCACCTAAACGCTTGGCACAGATTAGCCTCTTGAGTCACTTCTTGGCATATATACTACAGCCATTTGTATAGGTTACACTCACTTTCTTTTCCACTGTGTAATGACAGATATATATGGAGAGATTTGTCCTTCTCAGAATATGTGTGTTAGAACACACATAGTGGAACACACAAGAGGAAGAAGAAGAGTAAGGACAGAGCGACAGACAGACATGAGTCTGTTCTATGGAGCCATAGATTTTGTGAGGAAGGAAGGGAGGATACCCAGGACATGGTATCCGTGCCATGGTGAGGAGTGCCAGAGAGTTTCATGCAGTGTAAAACATTAGAAATATCTGGATTTCCACCTTTCTAACAAAACTAATGGAGAGCAAATGGAACTGGGATGATAAAGGTTTCCAGACCTTGTTGTCATCTCCTCCTGCTCTTCTCTTCTCCTGGCAATCTCCATGCTGGTTAACTGCTGACCTTTGCTACCACGGCAGCAAGGACGGCCAGGGTCACGTGAAGCCTGTGTGAGCCCAGATATTCTGCCAAGTGCACAGGGTTTCTTAGCTTCAAACACGATCATCTGTTTATTACTGAACTTCTGTCTCCAGAAGACAGAAGCAGATAATACGAAAGAAGAGCTGGCAACGTGATTCACTACCAAAGAGCTTCTCAGCTATTACAAAGCAAGAGCTATCCTTGTCAAGGGCGAAAGACTTGCCTGATTGCGTTGTCTCCTGCTGCTAATGGCTCAGGGCAGATTTCAGCGTGCTGCATAGAGCAAACTGACTGTTGTTCATCTGTGATCTCTTGTAAACATCTTTCATCTGGTTTGATGACTTGCACCTGTCACACACATAACAACACAGAGTCAGTTACTGATTCACTGGAGTCACTCCATGCTGCCAGCTATAAAACAGTTCTGGACATTTCAAGGGAATTTTTTTTTGTTGTTATTAATCTTTTAAAATGAATGTAATCCATCCACCCATCATATATATGTCAGTGTCTATGTTATGTTTTGACACTTAGTCATGTCAAGATTGTTTACTTGGGCATAGCTATAAATGACAGCAGCACCTAGAAGATTCCCTATTAGATTTCAACAGAAACTTGATACGAATATGGGTTTATTTGCTTGGAAGATTTGAATCAACAGTATGCACTTCCTCAAGATTTTTCTGGTCTAGGAAGCTCATTAGAATTCAAATCCTGAAAACGCTGCCTGATTATGTTAGCTAACACAAAACCAGAGAATTACAGAAATTATCAACGTGAGCTACTATAGTTAAAGAATCTTGCTTGTCGTAACTGAGTCCTTTATTTTCCCAAGACACAATGCATTTTTTTTTCCTTCCTCTCCAAGTTATTTGGCTGGCAGTTTGAAAAGAATCAATATATGATACTTTGCTTTGTCTTCACTTAATTAGCAGTCATTAGTCCAGTATATACCAAGCATTATGTAAGAGTAAATATAAACCGAATCCAACTAGGGTAGTTTTCTTTTTCTATGATTCCTTTTAGGTAGTTAGGACCAACTGAGAGAAGACAGATTTGAGCTTTGTGTTCAGTGGAGACCCAGTATAGACACTGGTGTCGTGGTGTGTTCCCCCAGTGACTGGCCCTGCTGAGTCCTCTTCTGAGCAGGGGGAATTGCTTGGTGAATTTATATTTAGAAAGCATCTGTCTTATTAAAAATACATAGATTGAAGGTGCTTTTAACTGTTCGGCTATTAACATGACAGGCCTGTGATACTCATAGCCAGAGGCATCTGCCTGCAGAAGTTGCTTTCTATCTTTGGTAGCAGAGACGTGTAAATAATGCAGATATCTGAACTTTTGAATTAATAGCAGCTTAAAACAATTGAATTTCCTGTCCTGGAAAGATGAAAGATCTTTTCATTAATGCAGGAAACAATTTCTGCAGTTTATATAAGGTCAGCTCATGCTTTTTAATACAAAGAAGCATTGCTGTGTAACCTGCTGCGCAGGGATGCCATTATGCAGTGAAATCCACATAGGACTGCATTTAAATGAACCATCTTATTTTGGTCTCACTGAAGAGAGAAAAACTGAATAATTTTCAAATATGGCATTTTTTTCCCATTTAAATGATACCATCAGAATTCTTCCAGGAACTGGCAGCACTCAGTTAAGATGAATACAGATTCAGGAGATTATAACATACATTTGTGTGTGTGTGTGTGTCTATCTAGCAAATGACATCTTTGTACCCTAAATGTAATACAGATAACAGACTTCATATCTCTCTCTAAAAGTTTTTTGCTACTAATTCATTATGTGTAGTCAGATTCTTTAAAGGAAGTAAGAATTAGGTGGGTTCAAAATTCAAGATACCAGCTATATATCTATGCTGAACTCTCTCTGCATAATCTAAAGCTACATGATGCTGGATTTCTAAAGAAGAAATATGTTTGCATCTCATTGTATGTGTAATGGGATACTGATAACAAGGAAATAATGCTTGGGCTTCAAAATGTACAACAAGTAACCTTTAAAGCAAAGTTTCTGCTGTGATTTACACGTTAGTGGCTTTTTATTTTGTTCAAAGAGTTCATTGATTTGTGAAGAGCAGTTGTACTTCACGTGAAACAGGCTGGTAAATTTTACAAGACTGGGGTGAGGGTGTTGATAACAGAAGATGAGATCTGCAGTGTCGTGGGGCGTTTTCCTGCACGGATTTTGACATGCCAGGTTAATTGAACTGTTGTTGACAGTTGACTGTAATTTCCTGTTTCCTATGCTTTTATACACAGTGCTCTTAAGGAGCTTGCGTGCGTGGTTTATCCAGGTTCCCGCAGCTGGACGTTTCCCCGCAGCAGAGGTAGAAATGAAGGGTGCAGAGAGGGAGCAGTGGGAATGTACGAGGCTGTGTGTGAAGATGCTGAGAACCGTTCCTAGGTCTGAATCTGAATCTTTCAGACATCTTTTGCTTCAGAAGAGTGATTAAAAAATTGGATTTTCATACAGTGATTTGTAAATTATTGTTTGTATTTGTACAGTGAGTAGAATTGTCATAGAAAATACAGTAGCAGGAATTCATTCAAAGCCATGCAAGTTGGACTCAGGAGGAGGTAAAAAGTAAAAGCAGAGAGACTTGCTCGGGAGTCCCTGGAAAGGCCCGTCCCTGGGCTGTCCCTGTGCAGCTGTCGGGACCCTTTATGCCCTTTGCTTGTCTCTGTACGAATCGATGGGTGCTCGTCCTTCTGCAGAACTTGTGCAGGGAGTGTAAGAAGTTGCCTGTGTAAGGAATGAAGGGTCGAGCACTCTGGCTTTTGTCATTTATCTGAGGATGCAAAGCACTGTAGGCATCACATTAGAGGCCTCTGAATGATATTTAATCCTCAGTGTGTTGTAGAGTGATGTTATTCTCAGAGGAGAGGTTGTTGATTTAGTTTTTGGCCCCAACGGATGTTGTAATTAGCAAGTTCAATCTGCATGGCAAAGAATGGGAAAAGAATCAAGTTCTGATGGATGTGCTGCACCCAGATGTGCTCCTGTCTCCTCCAAATGATTCGGGAGGAGAACAGAGCTTTCCTTGATGCATCATTTAAGAGCTGCATGGACTCGACTAGATGATCTGCGAAGGTCCCTTCCAGTCTCAATCCTTCTGTGATTCTGTGACAGGTTTGCAAGTCCCCTGACTTTGGTTTCTCTCTGAACATCACTGCAAACACTAATGCAGTTTGAAGCAGCTGAATACAGTTGGCCTTTGAAGAAAGTGAGGGCTTTTGAAAGCATTAATAATCTTTTATGTCTCTTAGACATAAGAGATGCTTCTGCCTAGGTCTGAACAGCCCTGCCTCAGTCCTGGATGACTTTTCCTTGGCTTAGCTCTTTGCTGTAGCAGTAATGTGCTGGTTAAACTATGAAAAATGTACATTTTCCATTGTCCCATACAGCATGCCACAGGAGAAACGGATTTCTTCTGCGCCGGGTGTAACCAACTGATGTTACGAGACATATACGGAGTGCCTGAAGATTTTACTGCAGGCAAAGTGGAGGAGGGAGTAGTTAGAGGGGGTAGTTGCAGCCTTGTCATGTTTTGTTCAGAGACTTAAACTAGCTGTTTAGCTTTTGCTCTCTAAAGCCAGGCTTGAAGAAAAAAAAAATACATTGTGTCTGTCTGTCTGTACACATGCTCATGTAGGGACTTGGAGCGGTGAGTTCCCTTAGTTGTCTTTTATGTGAGGTATTGATACATTAGTTTCATTCAATGCCTGATACATCCTGTGCTGAAGATGATTTGTTAAGACATTTTATTTACAATTTTATGAACCCCGTTGTAATGCTTTTAAAATGTTCCTGCCAAATTAGCTGTGCACTGACCTGTCTTGTAAAAGGTCTTTTACAAATTTATGCCAAGCGTTAGAGTATGGTCTTGTCTCATCTGGCTTCTCACCTCTAGGACCTCTGGAGCTCTTTTAAAATCAAGCAGAAAATAGATTTAGAAGTTTCTGTTTAATTTTTCATACTTTTGAAAACTCTTTTGCATAATTAGATACTGTCAGCAATTTGGATGTGAGTCAGTTCACTTAATTTAGTCATAATGTTGCTTGTAGCCACAGTGTCTTAAAACTAAGACATGATTTGTTGATACAGGTAATTTCAAGGTTTACAGGCTAGTCTCAGTGCCAAAGCGAGCCTTCGAAGCGAGGGGGCTTTGCTTTTGCTTTTGCCTGACTTTAGATGCTTAAGACGTCCCTTTTTTACGTATTTGGCTGATGGTGCGGGCTGCTTGCCGGAGGGCCCTTCGCAGCCTGGCCCGGCCCCAGCCCGCGCGGGCCTCGGCCCTGCTCTCGCCTGGTGTCTGGGCAGGGCTGGGACTTGCCACGCGCATGTGCCAGCCAGGCAGCCCCTGCTGCGCCCTCGCGTCCCTCGGCCCCGCGCGTCCCTCCGCTCCCTTGTGCTGGCGGCCGGGTGGCGCTTCCCTTTCCGGACAGGCCTGGGGACCGTGTTCTGTTACCGCCTTGTGCAGCTCCGACCTTTTATGTGAGAGATCTAACACCAAAAAACGTTTTTTTTTTTTTTGTTTGTTTTTTGTTTTTTTTTTGGGGGGGGGAATAGGGCTCTGTTTCACCACAGACAAAATGACTGAACATCAATGAGGAATTTTGTCTTTATTTCCATGATGTTAGCACAATAAACTCACACAGTAGCATTGATCTGTACTTATTTAACAAAATACATTTATAGCAATTTACAAATTCTTTTCCATTTGAAAACATTGCATAACATTTTATTAAACACAATACTTTATATAGAGAATTCTCATTTAAAAACATAGTTTATTTTTGAATATTTTCTTTTCTCAGTAAAGCACAGCCTAACAAAGAAATTCGTGCCTGTTAGCAAGTAAGAAAATTAGAACACTAAGAAGATGTCACCTGTCAATTTATTTGATTAATTTTAAATTAAGGTATCAGTGGAATGTAAACAAAGAGTAATTTTACAAAAAGGCTCCATATCAAATATACATGCAGAGGTCTGAGTTCCAATGTATATATTATTACATTTCTGTTCTCTAATGTAATATAATTTGAGAAGCCATTATTAAAAACAGTAGCCTTTGGCACTTTGAGTAAAAAAAGAATATATCAATATTTATGTAAAGAACACAATTTCAATGATTACACAAGTGCTTTAAAATCTTTTGTTAAGAAATAGGAAAGCTTAGGAAAAATATCATACTGCACTTGAAATAGTGCAGCAAGTTTTAGAGTAATAAAATCAACACATATGCCAATATATATCTGACTAAAACCAAGGAATAAAGAACAAACACTCCCACCAGGAATCCTGCTGTTTCCAAAACAGCTAAACTGCCAGAGGGAACATTTTCTACTCTTTGCTTTATTGCCATTATTCTCCATTTCAATTTTCCATTATTTCCAGGTTCATCTCCTTATGTTCCTTTCCCTGCACTTACAAACTAACAAATGATTGCATCTTACTTCCCTGCATTGATAGGCCAACAGTGGTTGTGTCTTATCCATTCTGTTAAAGCTAATCCTACCCGCTTTATCGCATACCTGAACTAGGCTCAATCCAAAGGGTTTTTTGTTCATGACAACCCAAGTGTTTGTAATTCCTAGACACATTGTACAAAATTTAATATTAAACACCAAGGACTAAAGATTCATTTATTTAAAAAGCAAAAATAAATCTTGACTTGTAAATATTAGAGTCTGAGAACACAGTTTTAAAAAAATTACTTTTTTTTTTCCCCTAGTATCTTTAATTTTCCCAGTTACTGTGCCTTAACATTCAACATGTACAACAGATTGCAACCCTACTGGTGATTTCCTTATGTGTATTTTCCTGCAAAATACCCCCCCACACACATCAGATGTGTGATGGGGTTTCTGTCTGTTACTAGCAGGAAAAGGGTGGTCATTTCTTTAAGATCCACCCTTGCTTCCCCAGCAGTGGGCATGGGCAGTGAGGGAAGCTCTGCCGGACAGGCTTGGCTGGTGGGACCCTGCTCAGCCCGGAGCACCTGTGTAACTGGGAAGGTATATAAAGCTTTCTCTGAAAAGGGACTCTGAGTCCCTTCTGCTGTGCAGGATAGCAAGCGCTGTCCTCCTGCTTCTGAGATTGCTTAGGATTGGAGTTGGGTTTGGTATTTTGGATTGTTTTTTCTCTCGCGTGCGTGTTGTGCTATTTACCTTCTTAAGATGGGATGATTATTCCTTCTACCTTCTGTTTGTGGGAAAGGGCAGGTGTTTCCACCTTTTCTTCAGAGGTCTGTGCAGTAAGGTTTGTAGGCAGGTTCTGGCTATGTATTAGGTAAGTGGTACCCTGAATCGGAAGAGGACTTAGAGCAAGTCACCCCATGAAGAAAGCCCAAGGACAGACCTGAGCTGCTACTCAGCTATTCAGCGAGGGGACAGTGAAGCCATTCCCCCTATCCTGGAAGCCATCTGAGGGCAGCTCTCCTTCGGGTAGAAGTGACCTAGGCGAGAATGAGGAAACGCACTTGTCTTCCTTCGTGAGTTATTTACGCCAAATTAAACTGAGTTTGTCTTCTGGCATAATCAGGACATGGCATGATTTTTCCTTTTAGAGTTCTCTAGGTCATCAATTCCTTGCAATACAGATTTTAAGCGGGTAAGTTCTTTCTTCGTATTATGAGCTCAGTTTACTAAAATAATCCATATTCTCTCAGGTGCTGAGACCCTCCATATTATTAAGTAGGGAGAAAAAATATTATGCTTAAGGAGGGTTTGTTGGAGGGCCTCTCTAAGGAGATGAACAGCAGTGGTGGCACAGTGCAACACTCAGGGATCCTGCAATACCAAGGCATTCTGTCTTTAAAGTGAAGCGTAAATTCCCCAAATGATGGTCCCTAGGGTGAAACTTGTGATTGTTCTTGTGGCGTGTAAGCAAGTGAGGTGAGTAACTGCTGCTGAGTGTGAGCTAAAATATTAACTGTGGTGTCCTTGGAAGCTGATCAGAAAGTGGCAGTTTATTTTTTTTCTATGTATGGCTCACCTTCCATGTTTGCACATCTCACTGTTACTGGTGTCACGCATCATGTAGGTAAAAACGAACAGAAAAATGGAAGGGTTGCTGAAGGACAGAATGACAGATTTAAAAATGCAAAATCTGAATTACTTTTAGTGCTTTAAAAGACCCCTTTAAAAACAATAATTAAAACGGTTCTACAAGATAGCCCACTAAGAAGCAGCCTCTTCATTAGTAGCACCTGTTCTTAAACAAAATTGAGCAGTAGCAGCAAAACTATTCAAAATAGATAGTTATTCCATTCTAATGGAATGTCATCCACACATTTTGTTGCAGTAGACATCTTAAAGGACTACACAAAACCTTTGCAATCTTTGAATGTGACAGATCCACTATAACAAAGCTGTAAATATTTCCTACTCTAAATGAATGCAGCCAGCATCATCATAGTATTAGCAATATTACTTTTAAAGTAACTGCACATCAATATGTCATGTGTTTGTAGAGTCTAGTAAGTTTGCAAATTTTCAAAACATTTAAAGTTACTGTCAGCACCATCCTGTATTAAAGTTTTGGTGCAAACTCTGCAAAGGTGAATAATATAACACTGATACAGCCTTTGCTGTGAAAAAAATCAGTCGATTTTGGACACAAATATAAATAAAATAAAAAGTTGGCACATTCAGGAAATAAAGTGTCTGTGTTCAAGACCAATGTTTTGATTGACATCATCATCCTCAGGTAAGCTTTTTGAGTCTGAAGAAACAAGCTGCATGAAAACATTTCACATTAGTTAGGTTCTGGCATTGTGCTTTTCCCCCCACCACGTGATTAGCACAGGTTCGTGCACACTAATGTCATCAGTGTTCAACAGATGTTGGGCTGATGGTCAGTAGCTTGGCACATCAAAGGTGTGAGTATCAGCTCAAAACAAAGAGAGCAGAACCTGTATCAAGATGTGTTTTACTCAGTGGTGGTGCGGACCAGCTGATATGTCTCCTCTCATTCTTTGTAAGCCCGTGTGGGGGATGTTCCTTTGTAGAAGATATTTCTGGTGTTCTCTGGACTGCTCCCTCGCTCAGGGATTAAAATGATGTTAGCTTTTCTCCGAAGTGTTGAGTCCCGGCTAGAAGAAATGGACAGAGTCTCTGAGCCAATCTCACTGCCCTCCACTGGTGTGACTCTTATTGTAGTGATTCCGTGGTGGTGATGCTCACTGTTATCTATGTTGCTCCTTTTCCTGTCTCCTGACCCGTAACTGTCTTTCAAGGAGTCACAGCTCTCGGAGTCTCTGTTGAGATCATTTAGCTCATATGTCTGACGAAGGGTGATTTTTTCAGGGCCTTTCCATTTCCACGACCCACTTCCTTCACCTTCGGATGGCATCTGAATTACAGGTCTGTTATTTTCTGGATGGGCCTCAACTCTGACAATGCTACTTGGCTCATGGTCTGTCAGGGTTTTATATCTAATGGCTCCTGTGCAAGTGACTGTGCTTCCCTCTGAACTCTTTGGACTGCCCTGAAGCACTCCTTGTTGCTTAGACATGGCTATTACTTGCATGATTCTTGGCTGACTGTTGCTTCTACATGCAACACTCTTCTCAGCAGCCTTCAGCCATTTAGCTCTAGCTGAACTACTTTTGGGAGATGTGTTCACATTTTCCTGAGTCTCTTCAGGAATATGCACTAACTGGGATGAGCCAGGACGTGACTGAATAGAAACCCTGGGCCCACCAGAGAGACCCGAGTTGTTGCAACCTGGTACACTACCAGGCTGAATTTTCAGGTATTGGTTACTTGGGCCATGATGATCCCCATTTACACCCACTCTGGAGGGCTCTGAGCTTGACCTCATTTCAATAGCTCGTGGTGGCGACTGGCCAGATTCAGTCTCTATTACTTGCAGTGACAGCTTTCGACTTTCATTCTTGTTCTTCCACTGGGAAAGCAGTTGTTTGGAGCGGGCAGAATCCATTGATGCATGAATTGTTGCATTTCTTCTTGCTGGGTCTTCCAAGGATGGTGTGTTGACTCTTGGCAAAGTGTTGCTGAAAGTAACCATATTTTCCTTTCCCATTGGGCTTCGTGGCGTTATGATTTCTACGTCAGCATTTGCTCTCTTGATGTTAGTCAGAGACCCTGCATCTCTGTGGTTCCTATTCAGCATGCTTTCAGAGCGGTGCGTAGCGATGCCGTCGCTGCTGCTTCCGTTCTTACCAGGCAAGATTCTGTTGACGTCTTGGCTAAGGTCTGTGAAAGACCTTAGTGGTTCTCTGTGATAATTCTGATGAATGATGTTCTCCTCACTTGGCAAGAAGTTCCCCACAGCATACAGGCCCTGATATTTGAACAGCAGTATCAACAACGAATTATGGAAAAAGAAGCATTTTAAGGTATTTTAGTTATACTCTTCTGCCTTTAAATAAATGTAGATTGATAGCATTAGTCATTTTAACTGACAGGATATATTCACTTTCCTTTCCTCACCCATGAATTCAAAATTCTGTCCTCATTCTGATGCATCTAGGTATATGTGAAGTGGTCTCAGTATTATAACTAGGGCACATAGCATACGGCAATAAATAGATGAGGAAAATATTTAGTCTCCTTCTATGTTCCTTGCTTTATATAGCAACAGATACTGCTGAAGTAAGAATGCTTTGTTACAAAAATAACAAAATTAATGTTTTGCAGTATTCTGAGCCAGTTAAAGGGATTTTACAGCTGCACTACTGTCTGCTCTGATTTACTGAATCTTGTTCCAGCTTGAATTGTTCTCTGCTCTGTGATTCTGCCCTTTCCACTGTGTGATAACCATGTAATACAGTATCTACATGATAAAACAATTTATTGACTTTAAATCAATTGCTTTCCAAGCTGAACAGAATGGTAACAAGATCAAGTTATACTATACTTTATTTTTCAGCAGACTCAGTGTTAAGACGGTATCATTTTAACAGAACTGAGAGCGTATTTTATGACAGGCTGAAATGCTTGACTCGGTAACTGAGGTTACTCTTTCCTTATACTCTTTTCAAGAGTTATTTGTAGTTTCACAGTGTTTCC
Organism: Nothocercus julius; assembly: GCA_013398735.1. Lineage (NCBI taxonomy): Eukaryota > Metazoa > Chordata > Aves > Tinamiformes > Tinamidae > Nothocercus > Nothocercus julius. The sequence continues at coordinate 274,703 of VZSV01000052.1, read as the reverse complement.
CCTCCCCTTCCTCTTATAGATAAGTAGCTTTCAGGACAGATTTACTGGCTACTGGGTATCCAGGACAATGTCTCTCTTTGATCTACGTCATCGTGCAACAGTATATGGAGAAGACCTAACAAAGAACATTCTTGTTTGTGGAATTCAAACATGGGAACAATAACTCCATTTATGAGAATCTTCAACAGCTTAATCATTTGAGATAATATTGCCAACAGAGAGTGCCTTTCTGCTCGCGGTGCAGGAACAGAAACTGATTTCAGTAGCTCAGCGGGCTTCTACTATCTGCCCTGGCTGCTGTCACTTGTACCCCACAGGCACCCTATGGACCATCTGTACATAGATTAGATTATCATGTCACAAAAATAATGTGATAGGTTATGAGCTTATTGTAGTATTCTACAAAAATGCATCATTGACTTCTTGGGGGTCAAAACTGAATGTACTGTCTGTTAAGACCCTTCAGTTCACCTGCCCACACTAGAGCCAAAAGTGTCCATATGAGTTCCTGATTGCTCTCAGGCACCTGGGCTGACGTTCTGCTGAACAGCGAGGGCAGCAACAGTCAGGTTGGAGACGCTGACAGCAGCAAGCAAGGCAAATGCTGGATGAACTTCCTACCGACAGATACGGAGCAACTTATCCTACCGTCCCTTCTGAGGTGCTGTCTGCTATGAATTGGAGTGACCTATTTTGGGCAGTCTATTTCCCCTGCATCCTTTCCCAGGCAGTGTTTCACCAAGACCTCCAGAAAACCCGAGAGACATAAAACTGCCTTTGATTTCCTGCAAGTTCAGCAGTTTGTTCAGTTGAGGTGCTGTATATTTATTTTGACCATTTTTGAGATCATAAAGCTAACGCTGGCAATATAAATTCAGACCGGCAGCAAATACTGATTAATCCAATAACTTTCTTGTAGAGTAGAAAAGTGTGAAGTAAAAATGCTCAGTATCTCTAAGTATTTAATGAAGCATATCACATTAGAGCTGTTTCTGCAAACAGTGTGGGAACGTTATACATCACTATGTGCAGTGTTATAGCATTTCAATTTGAAACATGTATTAGCTTTTTCCTGTTTATTTTTATAAATGACTTTCCCTAACAGTCATCTTCAGTGCATTTTTACTATATCTTAAATTTTCACATGTGATCCTGATGAAAGACTTTCATAAAACATACTAGTATTCTTACTATATATGTAGAATTTCTAAAAATTACTCCATATTTACCAAATAGAGAGCAATTCCTCCTCCTATGAGAAAGCCACAGTAAACATCAACTGGATGGTTCTTATACTGGGTGATACGAGTGAGACCACATAAAATTCCACAGATGATAAAAGCAAAGACCAGAAGTGGTTTCAAAAGTTTTGAGGAGTCTGTCAATGTAGCATTGAAGTACATCTTAAAGAAATAGAAAAAAATGGTTGAAGAAACTCAGGCTTATAGAAGAAGATATGACTTTTCTTGCATTAAGTATTTTTGATACATAGATCACTACTCTGTGTTAATATTTCACAGTCAATTTTACTAATTTTGTTTTACAGTCCTGCTAAATCTGCTTATTTACTGTAGAAAAATCAGAAATCACAAGAAACAGATTTCTGAAAGCTTAGGCATTGTCATTGTTACTTAGTGAGGTCAATTAGGATACGGATTTTATGCCCAAATACTGTTCACAGTCAGAGCTTAAATGTTCTGTAAATATGTCTAAAGAGTCACCACTTCTGAAACAGAGAAGGCAGATGTCATGCCAGATGAAAGCAGTATCCTGTTCTAGCAAAAGCCACCACCAGATCCTTTAGAGAACCATTTCTCAGCTGGGGGCCATGATGCCAGGGAGGTCACGAGAAGTAAGTGGAGATGGTTCATCAGCATCATTCCAGTTTTTGGGCTTTCCCTGAGCAGAATAAATATACTCTGGCAAACTGCCAGTACACCCACAATTCCATTATTGAAATGTTATTAACTGGTTGTTATTGTTTGTTGAGTTTTATGATGGAATTCCCTTTTCTTTTTGCGTCAGAAAACGAGTCACTCATACAAGCACGGGACACTGAACTACAGAAATACCATCGGTCAGAGATGGGAATTGATCCCTGCAGTGTGTCCTGCCATTCCCTGCTAGTTCCTGCTGTTGGCTATTCACTTGCTCTACAGTAGCACCTTGGAGGCCTTTGGAAGTGGTTGTGCCATTTCATCCATGCTGCACTTCTATGGAAGCCAAATGAAATTAGATCACAGATGTTTGCTTCTTAAAGTTTAAAACAGTGAGTCAAGTAAAGACAGCAATAAAGAAAATGTTGATTTGAATGATAAACTAAAATATCATGCTGTGAATCAGGTAAGCAGTATAGCCTGTGAGAATAACATGAAGCATTAAATATACTTTAATATTACATTCCACTACAACAGATACTGTTGCTTCTTAACAAAGAGTGTGAACCAGTCATATCCTTACTATATTCTTAGTAGGCCTGCTTTTATTTTTGTTGTTAGTTTTTGTTGTTGTTAGTAATTCCAATTTTGCTGTCAAACCAACAGGATAAGAACTTAGATCATTACTGCATTAGGTAACACACCACTTTACAATATACAGGAAATGACATTCTGCCTTTTTTCTTGTATAAATGAAAATGAACAAAGTTGATTACTCACCGAAATGTACACAGCTGCAAAGGCTGCCAGGGTGGCATGTTGAGAAGGGAATGACTTTCTGCCAAGGAAGGACACTCAAATTATGCTTCTCAGTTCAAAAACACTATACTAGTATTCAGTTGGAAAAAACCACTGGGTAGTACAGTCATTTTTGGCTTACACATCCTAAGTAACATTTCATTTCTAAATTTCTTTTCTATAGTCTGAAGAAAGGACCAAAGGTAATTTTTTTTTTGATTAAATATTCAACATGAAAGTCTTTTCGTGAAATAAGAGGAGAATGAACTAAAGACCAGATGATTGATTTTGAGAGAAATTTCTATAAATAAATTTCTGTAATCATTTTGTAGTAAGTACCTAGTTATGCAACTTCTTTAATGCAGGAAGCTGGATCTTATGATTGTTCCCACTGACTTCACTGGGGCTCTTTTCAGTAGAAGGACTCATCAGCTATATAAATGCTTTGATAATCAGGCCCTATCTTTAGCAATGAAGTAATATGAAAAAAGAGGGTACCTCTATGAAGGCTGATGATAGGGTAAATAAAGATCTTTTTTTCCCATGGCATAAGTAGGTCTACAGACCCCTTATAATTTGAAGGCTTAAGATCTGCAGCACCCCTTTGTCACTTGATATGTCTTCCACTGGCAATATGGAAATAGCTTGTGCCCTGCTTTTTACTGCAGCAGTGGGGGTATGACTGGACACTGTGAGAGAGGCATCCTTATTTGCTATGTTTTTATGTTACTTTTCACTAACTTTCTAACTTTCTAACCTGGCAGGTGTGAATGAAGTGCAAGCACTTGGAGAGGACATTTTAAAAGCTATGAAGCCCCTTCCTGAAGTGGAGATCAAGAGGGCAAATGAAAATTTGTCAAAGCTCAGTGAGACAACAGGCAAAATCAAGGTATCTTTGCAAAAATGTTGAGGGCTTTCTGCTCCCACTGAAGGGCTGGGGAGTTAACTGGCTGAACAGTCATTTAGCTTCTCAGGTGGATTTTGGTGCCCTAATTGGGTTTCATGTTTCTACAGCCATTCTGCTAGGAGAACCTAGTTAACTATTTTAAATAATAGCATGGATGAAATACAGGCCTTTGCCCTCAGTCAAAGACATTTTTTTTTCCACGAAGCAGCAGCATCTGCTGCTCTACTTTTTTTCCCATACACATTTTAGTTCTAAATAATTCACTAGCAATTAAATGTGTGCAAGTAGTTCAGTGTGAATGCCATGCTGCTGACCTCAATTGGAGCCCATGGCTCCAGCAGGTCCTTGGCTCTTTCCAAACTGAAATCAGCATGATGCCTTTTTGTTACTAAAGGCGGATTTCTAAATCTTTTCAGTTTTTATATCTGAATAAACCTTTCACAATGGAATCCATAGAACAAGCTCAGGGTTGAGGACAGGGGACAGGAAGCTAAAGACATGAAATAACTGTAAATGTTTATAATGGCTAATCAACTCCTCTCTCCTGTGCAGGTTTTACTGTAAGCATAAATCTACTTACAGTTTCTGTGGAGCTAATGTGTAGATTTGATTCTATGAATTTTAGTACTATTCAGAATTTAACCTTAATTTGACAGCACTTCTGTGGTATATAAAGTATGTCACTATGCAACACGATTTTCTATTTATTCTGCTTTCTATTTATATGCTTTCAGGACAAGCACACCACGTTACAGAGTAAAAATATTTTGTGTGCTCTGTAATGGTGAAACTACTTTTGTTCTTCTCTGTTTGTTACCTATTAATCTAAAATGAAAATAATTGGAGCTAAAATATATGCAGCCTTTTTGTATGGCTGTATATTAAAAACAGAGGTCTCAGAGAAAACATATCCTGAACTCAGAAGTCAGTATATCACTCTGCTTATGCTTGAAGATGGGTGGAGGGGGAAGACAGATGGGGGTCATACAGAACATCAGAAATGACACAGGATATAGAATTACTGGGCATCTCAATATAAATGGTGAAAAGGCTTTTTGAAGACAAACAAAAGACAGACAAAGAAAACCACTGGATATTCAGGGATGTTGCAGAGAGTTAATCCATGCAGTTAGCTGGATGCTTACATATGCTTCTCTCTATTTTTCATAGGGGAGTCTAGAGACAAATTTCCGGAGTCAGAGTTTCCAGGAGGTACAAATGAAAAACGAAGACTGTTCTAACAACTTCCTTACAAGCTGCAATTGCTGCCGTAACAGACGATTGAGGGGAGAATTTGAAACAGTAACAATGCTGACTACTGTGCTGTAAGTAGAGACAGACATCAGGAAGCAATAATTTATTAGAGCAAAGATGCAATAAAATTTAATTAAGGTGAAACTGAGGGTGGTGCCAGAATATTATAGATCACCAAATGGATTCTCTGTGATGGGAATGAATTAGAGAAACCAATTTAAGGTCATCTTTGTAAGGATATATGAACATACAAAAAATGACTGCTTAGCCTTCATCTGTTATAACTAATTTAACTGTTTTCTGGGAAGTGATGATATTTAAACTTAGGAGTGAGGTAGCTACAGACACCATATTAGAGCTTACAATGAAATGAATTGGGATGTAATAATGCAAACAGAATAAGGAGGAGTGAAGACATGACAGAAATGACACAGGTTCATATATGCTAATCAGTACACAGAGAAATTAAGTAGCTTAGAGACAGAAATTGTGAACACTTCAAATATTCTGTAATTTTGCAATCTTTGGGGGGAGCTGGAAATTAAATAAGCACTACATAGAGGAAAAACAACCAGAAGGACCTCAAAACATTCAGAGGGCTGCAATATAAATGACTAATAGACAAGAGAGGTTACCTTGTGTGAAAAAGATAAGGAAGACTGATGCTGTATTTAGTGGAGAGAAGACCTTTATGATTTCCCCGTGGGGAAGTACATATATTTAGGACACAGTAATAAGGTCCTTGAACTAGGGACTAGCAGTTTTATATGTGTCTATATATATATATAGATGTATATGTACAACTTTACTGATTTAACTTTCTAGATTCCTTGTTTAAATCTATGACCTCTCATCATTAATAGAGAATTATCACCATTTATCACATCTAAGTTGTTTAAAACAAGGTATGTAGTCTAGGTTATATTTCAACTTAAATGATTCGCAATTTCCAAAATCTGTTATTACACAAAATATTGATTTCTTAAATGCTGTCTAGGTAGGGAGGCTAAAGACTAAATGACAAGAGAGGATGAACCACAAGCTAGGAATCCCGTGAAACCAGAGGCACATGTTTGGGACATACTTTTGCACTACTATGCTCTTTTCTCTGATGAATGAGTTTTCTCAATAGCTGTCAGTATAAAAATCTAGTCAAGCACAGAAATGGAGACCAAATAAAGCCAAATAAAACCCCAAACCAAGTGTGAATAACTAAGCCCAAAATGCCAGGACAGTAATGCACAGTGTATAGAGGTCTCAACTATTAAGTTCGTGGGTAACTTCTTCCCCTACTTGATATGGGGAACTTATGCAGCCCCTACTCAGAAAAGCATTAGAAATATTTATTATTATATAATTATACATTACATATTTTATGTATATTGTACATATAATGTACATATATATTGCATAATACATATATGTACATATATATATGTATAATATATACATATTATACATTAATAATTCTCCTCCGAAAGAGAGGAAATAACTAGCTACCCATGACTGGGCTTCTCAATCGGACAAAAAGGCTTCCAAAGATCACTGTTGGCCTAAAGTCCTTATACAGAAATATCACTAACGAGATCTAAAAATGCTCAGCTTAATTATAAAAAGGTCTCAAACCTCATTCAGACTTTAACTATAAATTAACTCTTGTTGAAACTAGGACATAAAATAATAACAGAGGATACTTTAAAATGTACACAATGAAGGATAAAACTAACCTTCCAGCATTGATAATATTGACATCAGTTCCAGAGCAAATATCTTCCACAACGTAGGAATTCTCTGAGCAGGATACATTTAAGGATGTATAGTTAGGCTTGCAAACAGTCAGGAAATACGGTGCCTGATATCCTGTTGATAGCTGTATAATATCAGTAATAAGAGCAGTAGAACAAAGACCAAACACATGAACACCTAGGAAAGAAGTTTGCAAAGCTTGTTAAATTTATTACAATTTTTATAAGTGCAAAATAGATGAATTCACTGTGAAATACTTTCAATATGGTGATTTATATCATTGGATCTTAGAGAGGATTTAACCGAAGTATCATTTTTTAACGAAATCTCGTATCAAAGCTCAATTCTTTAACATTAAAAAAAGGTGATTTATTTATGATTAGAAAATTGAATTTGTTTTCTTCTAGTTGATAATATTAATTTTTGGTCTGGCATTCTCCAACATCTTTGCACGTAAAGTACACTACACTGGAGCTGCTTCCGTGTGGAAAGCGATTTGCTGAGCTGACTCAAGGGCAGCTATTTACATGAGCATATGTGCTTGTTAAATCCTTAGATTTTTCCACTAAAATAGGTGTCTTTAACAACACAGACAGCTGCCCAGTAGTTCACTGCTCTCAGGAGCCGCTCTTTTTTGCCAGCAGAGACCATTCAGCTGGCAGTAACCTTGGCCACCTTCCCATCGGGGAGGGGGATTTCTTGTGCACCAAGGCCTTGCCATTCTTTGCTTTCTCGGCCGTGGAGTTTGTAACCTCTTTGGTCACACGCTCCAGCACTTCCCTGCTTGTCGGCCTGTGGAAACCTAGTGGATAGTCCTTTTCCTCCTTGGCTTTCAGTATGCCTGTCCTGTAAGTGCTTTATGCTCAGGCTGCTCTCTCTAGTGAAAGATTTCTGCAACACAGAAAACTTTTCCTTAGGTTGCTCAGTGACAGAGGAGCTTAACTGTAATAGGGGAGCAAAATCCAGTTGCCCTTTCAAATTTACTTTTAGTCACTATCAATGAAAGCAAAGCTAAAGTCACGATATTCCTTTGTATCATTAGCTAGATGGACTCTAGCCATTTTTCAAGAGGTAGATAAACATGTCCCAGGAAGTCAAATCTGACAGTTTCTGAGAGTTTGTTACTGTCGTGCTATTCCTCAATACTGTGAGCTGGGTTGAGACCTTATAATGCATTGAAGAGATGCGGGAGAAACAATTAAAGAAGCCAGCTCAAGATGGAGCAGGAGGGAGGCAAAACAAATGCTTCCTTTAGCAACACTGACAGTAGTATAGCAGGGGAAAGGGAAAATGGAGAGTGTAGATGTTGCCTTACTGAATATGGGATTACTCTGCCATTCTATTTGGCAGTTTCTTTTCACATTTTTCTGGCAGATGAATATCTGTGCCCGTGACAGCCCTGCACTATTCTAAAAGGCTTTTTCAGAGAAGGAAACCTGCATGATGAAAACTGAATGTACACAGAAGGCTCTTCTTTGTAACTAACATTTGAGACCCACCAACAAATCTGACAGCTCTTCTAAGGAAAGAATTGAAGTTGCATCCTCCTGCATTAATATTGGCCTCTGTTCCAATGCCATTTCTTCTTTTGGACAGGCAACAGTAGAGAATTCCTTCTCCTACCATTATCTGCAATGACAAAGGAGCTGTTAAGTTAAATGAAGCAGTTATTCGGAAGACAGTGATTGAATTTAAAGGTCTGAAATATAATTATAACACAACAAATGTCATCCACTGACATGTACTTGCTTTTAAAAGATTTGTATCCATATGTAAACACTCACTAATGCAATTTAGCCTAAGTGGAAGCAGGGAAGAAGGTGGTGCTGAAGTTGAATGTAAGTGGCATAAGGTTTTAGAAGGACACCTTTTTTCTATTATTATTGGATGTGTATAAAGTGCTCAGTGGAGCCATGTTCTTGATCTATAGTTGAAATTTGATGCTTCTACGCTAAAAGAGGAATAATTAGAAAATCTCTCCTTCAAGGTAATACCTTAGTGCTTCTAAGGTGGTTTTATTTCTTAGCCTCGGCCTCATGTGTAGCAATCCCTGCTAGAAATCCCCGGCAGCTTCTAACTACCTGGCTACCTGATCTTCCCAAGTGTTTATTTTGGCCTGGGTTTTAACCAGATCCACATCAATAGCAAAAGTGGCCCTCCGAACGCACCAAGCAAAAGAGATGATGATGACTGAAGCCCTGGAGAAAAGCTGAGAATAGAAATAAGGAGAGAACGATAGATGAAAAAACAATGTTACTTGCTTGAAAACCTGGAACCAGTCATAAGTTTGCAATTTCAGGTGTGAGTGTTCTTCCTGCTAAATAGTGCAACTTGGAAATCTCTAGGGGGCTGAATCCAGGCTGTGTTGAAATGAATGAGGCAGTTTTCACCTGTGTGTGGAGGAGATTGACTCTGTCTAACCATAGATGCAGCAGAAAAGTAAGGTCAATGCTAAAAGTTGCAAAACAGTGCACTGAGATGCTAAAACTTCCAAATTATGAAAAATGTGCTGTAATTATCCATTAAGTTTGTACACATTAAGACCCCTAGGCTTGGAAGAAGGGAGATCCAATGGACAAGCCTAGTTTCACCCTTTTCTATAATGTTAACTGGTTCTACTTCTTTCCAGAAAACTGAAGCAGTGTCAATAGTCTCGTTACATGGAAAAGTCAGGGATTAGGGAAATTTAAGGGATTTTATTAGATGAGAACTGCAGTCACTATTTTCTGTCTCTGGTCATTTTACAGGTGAAACCTTTTCACTAGATATCAGCAGTATTTTAAATTAAAAAAAAAAAAAAGAGAGAGAGAAACTAAAATAGCTTTTACCAAACTTTAGGGAAGCCTGCATAGGAAGAATCACCAGAATGGGAAATGAACTTGTGTGACAGAGAAGAAAATAGGGAAAAGGCAACACTTACGATAAAAGGAAAATTCAGAGGGTGGTATTTCCAAGGAAAGAGCCAACCACAGCTGGGGAGGCAGTAGGACCATCTGCTACAGTCATCAGTGACTTTCTGTCAGGATTTGGTGTTGGCTGCAAGTGTCTATATCTGCAGCACTGTAACTCTTAGATTCTAGTTCCTAAACAAGTATAATTTTCGGTCTGACAGTCATGCAAAACCATTAAAAATAGCTCCCAAAGGAACCAATATCAAAAACAGTTAAGAGGAGTTCAGGGTTTTGTTTTGTTTAAAAAGAAGAACGAAACATGCTGGTGACTCTAGGGAGGATGATTTTCATATAGGCATCATATTTTTGAGATTCTGTAACTCCAGATTGGCCACTGTCATGAAGCAATGATCTGGTTAAGGGAATTTGGTGAAGTCAGCAGGGATGCATTTGTAGCTGTCTTTGTGGAGGTGCCTAAGTGAGGTGCACAGCCACTATGGTCATGGGAGAGCAGAGACCCTTTCAGAAGACTGGTTCGTATTCCTGGTGCCTGGCAGTGCTCCTGGAGGGGCCCCTCTCTCTCTCTCTCTCTCTCTCTCGGTGAAGAGGAGCAGTGTGAAAATAACGCTGCTAGCTGAGGTCTGAAGTGAGGTGCAGTGAATCCCCTCTACGATATATAAAGGTAAAGTCTTTTAGATTTTAACTTGACACAGCAATTCCAGAAGGGACTATACTTATCTATATCAGACATTTTATTTTACTATAGTGTCCAAACCGATCCTATTCTGACAAGAAGTTTTTGTTCTGCTGAAATCCTGTTCTCCCTCCCCACCAGTTTCCATTTTGCCTGCTCTTAATGACTGATTAAGTCACAACTTAGTGAGTCCCTGTGCTGTTTTGGAAAGCACAACAGTACTGACCACTAACAAAACCAATGTAACTTCTCACTGGAAAAAAAGGAAGTTCTAAAGAAAGTGGTATGTGCAGGACTGTAAATAACAGGCTCCCATTTCCAGCAAAATCCTGAATTTAATGTAGTATCTCATACTATGGAGATGTCCTGTCTGTAAACAGCTCAATTCTATCAAATGTTTGTACAGCATAACAATGATTATAACTGTTTTACACACAAATGCAAATGCCCACAGGGCTGTTTCTCCCCTTGAACGTCCACAGTCAGGGCAGTGTGAGTGAGCAGGTGTTACAGGGAATGTTTTAAGGACGGTATCTTCCGCTGCTACAAAAGAATAAAAGATGAGGTTATAATTCTAAGGAAAGCTGAAGAGCCTGGATGACAGTGTAACCTAACTGAAGCTACAGAAGCTACCTTTCCTTATGCCAGCTGAAGCTCCATGGAAAATCTTTTGTAAGTGACAGCGACACATCAAACTTACCGTAATTGAAGGTGCAGCAAAAACCAAACTAAGCAACATCAAGAAGGGAACAGCCTCTTGTGTAGGTTCAATGTATGGCATACTCAAACTCTTGTCATAGCAATTAAATCCAGAGTGAACTGGCTTGAAGACATCAGTAAGTTCAAGAAAATAGAGGCTAACAACAGAAGATGCCAATATTGGCAACTAGGAAGAGAAGAAAGCAACAAATTACTTTTCAGAAATGGAATAGTGGTGCTTTTGCATTACACCATAGTCTGCTCATCTCTGCAAAGTTTGTTATTTACATCTGTCTGCTGCTTGTAGTATCAATTTTACTGTCTTTAAATAATTAATTTTATGGATACATGACACTTGAGCTGATATCAGGTAACCCTGTTGTGTACTGAGCTCGTCAAAATACTTGATCCAATCTTCAACCCCCATAATTTAACGCTTTTATATATGAATCATTCATGGGCAGACTGACGTTTTTTCATATGAAAGTCTGAGGTCTCCCATGTGGGGCCATGGGGCTCCGCTCTTCAGCATCACCCTTTGTTTGGGGTTTTAGCAACTCTCTGTCATGTGTAAGAGTGTTTATACCAAAGCCAACTAGATTTAAATTTCAACATACACATGTTGAGCAGTAACATTTAATGAGAAGAAAAACACTATCCAGGGCTTCCCTGGAAACTATGACATATGTGATAATATAGTGTATTGTCTTATTGTCTTCACCTGTTCATTTTAATAATTCTGTAAAAAAAAAAAAAAAAAAAGTGAGATTCAGTCTGCATAGAACCACCAGGATTATGATTCACAATTCTTTTAACTTCTAGGTATTTAATGTTTTTTCACAATTACTTCCATTTCTTGAGAAGTTAGTCCCTGTGGGGATAAATTCACCCCATCTTGCCCCCAGTTCTGGAAAGCAGAGCTTGTGCCAACAGGTCTCTGTGGAAAGAGGTTGTTCAAGGGAAGCAATAGCAAAGGAGGCCGCTTGATGTGCAGCCCATGGTTTACAAGAGAGGAGATAAGGCAGCTCTACCCCTGAGTGTAATGGGGCACTCAAGGAGAACCAGGAGCTTACAATAGTTCCCTGCATCCTTTTATTGAATGTCTACTAAATTCTTACATAGTTTTTTTCTCTTTTTTATTTCACAGAGTTCTCACTGAAGATGGCAATGTTACAGTCACTGCCTGCTTCTCCACTGAGATGCAATGACTCCCTATGTTCCTGCTGCAACGAAGGTACCTGTAAATAATAGCATGTTACCTGCCCATCTTCTCCCCACCACCATTTTTTTTTAGATGACTACCACATTGACTTGTCCTCGCTTTTAACTGCAGCTGAAAAACACCAGCTTGCAACTACTAAGTCAACATGCTTAGACTGATAACATAGTACTATATAATATATAAATTTGTATTATTACACATACAACTTATTGTAATTATACAACAATAATTACAATTTATAATAAACATATGCAATATATAATACAACATGTAAAGTATGCATTATATATTATAATCTGAATGCTGTACATTGTATATTTATAATATATTGGATTGATTGTATAAAGCTTAAATAACTTGAATCATGCTTCCTGCCCAGCAGAGAAAGTCCAATTCTTTATCTGGTTGCATTACTTAATAGTTCTGCTCTCCTCCTGCTGGGCGCAGCCCCTGGTGACTCTCATGCACCCGTGCCCTGCACAGCCAGTCAGCAGGGCAGCCTGTTTCTAGGCCGTACACAGACGTGCAGGGGTGGAGGGGAGGGAGGGAGTCTCCACCCATCCTCCTGGACACTGACGTTCTACATGTTTGAACTCATGCCTGTCACAGCTTCATTTCTGCACAGTGTTTACTGTTGGGGCATTTGAAGCATCTTTTTTCATTAATTATCCACAAGTGATACCTAACTGACCCAGCCTTGATTCAGATCCCATGGGGCAAGGCACAAGCCTTTTCCAGTAAGCTCAATGGAATAAACAACAGGTCTGTGACCCTTCTTTTCAGAAACAATGCCCTTTTATCCAGATGTCCCAAAGGTCCGTTTCTTCAGATGGAAACACAAACCAGGAAGACTCATGGGATGCTTTGCACTCAGAATTTCTTCTCCATTGTGTATCTTTCTGTTTCTTTAACGTCATGAAAAGAAAAGCCTCTCCGGGAACAAGCACTTGCCTTACCCACAAGTAATTACTCTGATTATGGTTTTCTTAGATAAGCAACTGTTTTAAATGGCAATACTGAACTATTGTAAGTAGGTCATATTTGAAGTGCTATTTCATTGTGAGTTATTAAAATAGATGATGTAGTTAACTTTCATTATTTAAAAAATGGTGTTTGTGTTAAGTATAATTTTACTGTTAACTATAAAACAAGGAATGACAAAAATTGCATTTCACTGTCTTATGGCTCCTCTGAGCTGTGCACTACAGGACTACCATGTTATTTCTGACTATAATTACCCATTCCCTTAAAAGAAAAGAAAGTGTTCCAAAGGACTGCCAATCCCCAACATAAATGCTCACAATACTAATGAATAGGTTTCTAGTCAACTTGATATATACAGGATGTCAGAACCTACCAGACATTTTTCTCCATACCTTTAAAAATATAAAATGCATCTTCAAAAGGCTAAAGAAAAGCAAATGCTTCTACAATCTTCTAAAGACTGTAAGTGGCTATTTAATGTATGAATATTTATTGAGTGTTCTGCTTAAGGCAGCAGTAGCTCTGTAATTACAGACTTCAGCTCGCAACACCTTGGAAATGTCAAATATAATTAGATGGTATAATGTATATTGTTTTAATTACAAAGTGGAATAGGAATTTTCCTATTCCTCATTAGAATAATAAACATACCAACCTCAGCTTACGTATCTTGACTAATAAGTTTTTATGCTCTTGCCTCCTTAGTTGGCTAACGGAGAGAGCTTCTTGTTTAGCCTATAACTTAGACCTGGAAATGTAGAATCTGACCCATTTGGGTCACACTCTCTTTGCCTCAGAGGCTTTGAATCAGGACCATAAGCAAAGCTGCTGAAAAGTTTTCATTGGGGGTTATGTATTTACAGATTTTTTTTTTTTTTTTCTGTTTTTTATAACTGTAAGTGGAGAGCCTTTCTTAAACCACAGAATTGTGTTATTAATATAGATAAAGCTTATGTTGCAAAGATTTTGCTGCATTGAGTTAGGTATTGTGCAAGCATGAGAAAAGATGATTTTCACTCCCAGGACTGAAAATCATGTTCAGCAAGGATGGAAATACCTAGATTAAGTTTATAAGAGTAAGGAGAACAATAAAAGGTCAACAAATAAGAGAATAAAAGAACAACAAATTACAGGACAAAGCAAAAGGCATCCCTTAGCCAGGAAGGATGATCCTCTCTGAAGCTATGCAAAGTGCAATAAATCATGCTGAGGGCCAAGAGCCACAAAACGTACATGACATACTGCAGATGGCTGAAAGAAGAGACAGCTGTGAGAGCAGTTCAGAGGTGAGAGGCAACATTATCATCACGCCAATGATGGCCATGGTCCTGGCACTGCTGTGGGACACTGGCTTCATTAGTTCTTTTTTTGTGTACCTGTGAGCATTAAGATTATCTGGGAGCCACAGCACAGTTCATTGACAGTCATATGGCATAGCCTACACCTGGGCCAGGCCAGGACTGTGAAATTTCTGTATGAGTACTTTTCCATGCCTTTGAATGCATGAAAATGAACCTGTAGACCTGTAGCCCAGTAAATACAGTACTGCCGTATCTAGTTACCAGGCTGCAGATTTTGTACTGAGTTTGCAAGGACTCAGGACTGAGGATTGTCAAACATTCTTTTTCTGAACTTATCTTGATCTAGGAGCATGTTTTTTATTTGATTTAGCTGTTAATGCATTTTTAGGAGGCATAATTTGTTTTACTCTCCCATATCTTTGGTACAACTCTATGTACCATTGGGAACAGCATTAATTCTCCTCTACTTCTTCAGATGCTGGTATTACTATTCTTACTACCTCAGGTCTTGCAGGGGGAGATCAAGCTGCACTGGAAAAGTCCTGTTACTGGAGTAAATGGAAACCTAAACAACATAAAGTTGTCCCTTGGACAGCTCAGCATCTGGGTGACCAACTTTGGCCTCTGGCCTTTTGCCAGCCACACGCCCTGTTGTTCTGAGTGAAATCCCCTGCTCTGGAGTGAAGCTGTAGGACCTTTAACTTTCCCACCTCACAGCATCTCTGCACCGCCCTACCTCTCTAATTCAAGGTGCTTGCTCCTCCTGGAGAATTTCCAAATCTTCCCTAAAGCTACATGTTCTTCACAGGCAACATTTATAGACAACAGTAGCAACCAAATTCTGATGGTTTCCTAAATGACACTGTCATGGAGATGGTGAGGTTCAAACGAAAAGGAAAGCAACAAGTAAGTCCCATAACTTCTTTATTGTTTTGAAAGAATACACAATCTGATACACGTTAGCACAGCAAAATTTTTATAGCTTCTATAAATTCCCTTTCTATAAAACTGTACACTGGTAGTTACACATCTGATACCTACAATTTTTTTTAACTAGTTTTTAATCCATACTCTGTGAGTGCCACCATGGAGTGTCACATAATCGAGTGAAACATCTGAACCTTGGTTCTGTGAGATGCAGTTATGTGGCCTCTCAGTTTGGCTACAATGCAGTGCAGGCTGTATCTTTTATCTGTGAACTCATATCCGGATCCTCTCCTGTAAAACACTACTGTTGTTGTATTGCACTGTGTTGGTGGCTGCCAGCAGACAGTCTTTAAATGTGGCTACAACAGTAATTATCCTGGGTTACATTTCACTCAGGCTAAATGAGGGAAAAATGAACTGCCTCTTGTTCAGTCACAGTTAAATACTGAAGTCACTGCTCAGTACACAGGCCTGTACAAAGGTTTGAGTGGTTTTCCTGGAGACTGACTGCAAATACAAAGACCATGGAATTGATTTGTTTTACCTGCCAGTATATGAAATAGCAAGATAGGCAGAGAAGGAGCAGCAGTATGTACGCATGCACGGAGCTTTCTGAGGAAGCCAAGACGCAGCCTACCAGATGCAGAGTAAGGGTAGCATGACTAGCCTGCCTGTTGAGAAGGGTTAATGGAAGCCTGATGGGCTATTTGGGGAACAGATAGTTTATATTTGGAAACAACATTTTCTTTAGACTTCAGTAGGTAACCAGGCTGGCCAAGAACTGGAAGCCAAGAAACTGTCAGATCCTTAGGCTATTCTGCAACCACAGCAGGCAAGGGATTCCTGAACATGGGAGCTGCCTCCTGGAATATATCCTGTCTTCTGGGAATCAGGGATTTTTGTAAATAATGAAGCAAATAAACAGGACTGCCTCAAAGAGATAGCTAATGAGTGCCATGAGTTTATCTTCATGGAAACACTTTCAGCAAAGTGCTTGGGAGGAGTGTCTATTTAATAATTATGTTTTGTTAGCACTGCAAGGCCACAGCATTCTGATAGAGTCTATAAAATGTATCATAAATGTCAGTCCTTGTGCCAAGGAATTCATGGTCTAGAAGACAAAGCACAACAGATGGATGAGACAAAAAAGAGGTCTGTGGTGGGTTGGAGAAAACAAGGTATTCCTATTCTTAGCTAACTACTACTGGCGATTACAGCTTTCAACTGCTATAGCTGTTGTACTGTTACAGTCTGCTCTGTGCTTCACTAAAGACAGGAGGGATTGGAGGGAGAACAGGTCTCATCCTCACAGGAATGAGGTCATTACCATGATGTCTGAACACTCTTCGGAAATAGGGTAAGCAAAAGAAATGGTACCTTTCATACTCAGCTCTATTCTGCCCCTATGAAATAGTATTTGCATTGTGATTATGTGAACATGAATGTTGTATTACATATTTTTGTTGTGAAGATCAGTGGTAAAAATTGGCAAGTTCTTCTTAATTTCAGCAGGGATTGGAATTCATTCTTGGTTTGGAAAGTATTGCTAAATACTTGGAAACATACAAAGACATGGGGGATGATACAACCTCCAGTAATCACAAACGTTTATGAAAGTTTGCTAAAAGATATCTGAGGAAAGTTAAGAGTCTGAATTAGAATGGATTCCAGCAATTATTTTGTCTTGTTATTCTCTTAGATACAAGTAATTATCCATCTGGTTATGAAACCCAATGCAAGTGACAGAAGATTTGAAGCATCTAAGTTCTGGGTGCTCTTCAGTGCCTGTGATTAATACAAGATACCAGGCTTCTTTCATGCACTGCTAATTGCAAGAATGAGACCACATTCCAAATTTGCTCTAGTGGGACTGAAATCAGTTCCTGGCAATATATTTGAAGTAACTTTAAAACAAAAGATTTAATTATAGTATTTACATGCAGGAAATGTTTCTCGCTGAGCAACACTCATGTACACTAACATATAGGTTACTGATGGTTGGCAAAGGCTGAAGCTCTCATACATTTCAGACTGGTCCTATTCCCTATTTCAAAAATGATTTATATTTTATTACTGGAAACTGGCCCTGATTTTGCAAATTATTTGTGTAAGATTGGGATCTCTTCATTTAAATGCAACTAAAGATGAAAACAAATGTTCCTGCATCTTTTTATTGGGCCCTCGGGAGGCAGCTATATTAAACATATGGCACGTAGCAGGAAGGACAGGAGTGTTTGTTTTGCTGTCCTCACTATTTGCTCAGATCTGCCTGTTGTGGCAGTAGGGAGATTGTTTGCTTGCTATTCTGAATTCATTGCTTAGAGCTCTATTTGTAGCATCTTCATAATGGAGAAAGGGGAAAACAACAACAACAGGCCACCCAGCTCTGAATCTGTCTAAGCTTGCCAAAATGCTGCCATTTTCTCCTGCTTTCTACAATTTGTGGTCTCTTCCGCAGGGTCCTCTCAGCCCTACCAGCCTCTGCCTGCAGGGAGACTGCTGGGAGAGCTGGGCTCAGGACTCAGTTTGCTTGTGCTGCAACCTGTGCTATCGTGAGCACTTTTAAGATGGTACAGGACGGACGTAGGTGGGGGACCTGCCACTTGCTTCTAAGGAATAGCCAGGTTTATAGATACGTTTGTTCTGTTTTAGACTGAATTCTTAAACCTCTCATGCTTGAAAGAAAAAAAAAAATATATATTCTGAAATTTTATGAAGGGCTGCTTTAAAAAAAAAAAGAAAAAAAAAAAAAACCTTTTCTCTCTAAACTCCAGTTTCTGCTGCTGCTTGCACCTCTTCTGGATGCCAGTTTTGACTGGCCCAAGGCTCTATGGAACTGGTCTTTTCTGTAAATGATTTTTACCTCACCCTTGACTAAGTTTTGTGGAAACTAATTGCAAGATGATGTGATGGTGTTTCTTCTCCTAGATTTAACTCTATTGGATTTAATTTGAACTCCCAATTTGGAATCCTGGGTGCTATAGAAATCTATTATCATTACCATTTTTATAGAATTAAATTATCCCTCATTCCAGCATTGATTTTAGCATTTAATTGAATTGTTCTGCTACTGCGAATTAGACCAGAGCTTTAGAAATACAACAGTATCTCAATATAACTCCTCAAATCTCTTGATCTTTTACCTGGTCTTAATGGAAAACCTGGAAAAATGGAAATATGTGAAACCAAAACAATGCATGTGATACATAGAAAAAATCCTTGAAATTGAAAGAAGAAAATTCCCTGAAATTGAAGAAATTCCTATTTATTTCTAGAATTTTCAAATGCAGGCTGAATGCATGAGACTCCTGAAGAGTGCTTATTTGTTTTCACAGCTGTGTATGAAGTAGTATCAATTAAACAGATGATCAAGAAAATAAAATGGTTTAACAAAAATATTCTAAAGTAGGAATAATCTAAAAATAATTTAAAGATATTTTAATTTCGAACATGTGTTTAAATATAAAATAAACCCTTATGTACACTCTTTACAACATATGAAAAAAAAACACATTTCTTTTTGCTCTTCATCAATTGTCAGTAATATTTGAAGTATGATTAAAATCAATTACAATTATTCTATTAATTGATGAGTAATTGTAATTGATAACTAATTATAAACAAGGCAATTAGGATTTGCACTGACTGTTGATTATGAGATTTTTGCTGTAAACTTAGGGTAAATCAAAAAAATTACCTTTCAAAAAGATGGCTGTTTTCAAGTCAGAGCATTACCAAACTTCAGCTAGAAGCTTACTCAAAAGCTATCTACAGTAGGCAAAACTGCTAATCCTACAAAATATTACGATTTATTCTCCATTCCCAAATCCACTGGTTTCCATGCATACCAACAAACCAACACTTGTGGCTTCCAGCCCTTCTCCCTGGGCTCGTTGGGAGCTATTTGCATTCTCTCTCCTGGCAGCCTTTGCACAGTCTTGATCCCTGACACCTTTTCATGCTCCTCTTTTGCTAAAACTGCTGGCGTGCAAGCTGCACAGCTCTTCTGTACACAGGAGATAATGGGGAGGATGCAACATGGATGGCTTTGCCCATGAATGGTGTTAGCTGCTTTGAACAGGTAGCAGCCTTCTCAGACCCAAGATTGCCCCTTGCTATTTTGGAGGTGGTCTCTAATGCACTGTTATGAATAAAACTGACTCATCCATCCTCTGTGAGTCAGCCACGGCACAAGGTCAGCACTGAGCTGAGCAGACTGTTAAGTACCTTTCTCTTCATTTCTCTCCCTTGCACATAGCTGACTCTATTGAGACAAAAAAGCGAAGTATGGGGAAAGTATTACACTACTTGCACAGTTTCCTACTGCAGTATGGCATTAATTTTGGCATCTGTAGTTGTCTTTTTGTTCCCCTCACACTTCCCAAGATAAATTTAAGCACAACAGAGAACATACATCCAGAAAAGGCAACTGTCCAGTGTTTCCAGGAAAATATGGTGGAGTACAGCTCTTACACTAGCACACTAACATCCTGTTCTTAGGAAGACTTAACCCTACACACTTATTCTAATCACTGAACTCCCCTCGGATAGTCATGTCTCTGCAGTCATGCCTGTACTTCTTGCAGGTAACTAAGTGCATAATTTAAATGTAGTGGGTCATGAATGGCTGAAAAAAATCCTGGTGTGTCTGAAAAGTGGCACTGAGCTACCTAGAGATGTGTACAAACATCTGACATTTGAAACCTAGCTCTGTCCATATATATTGGAAACAAATGGAAATAGAGGCTGAATTGATTTCCACCTGTGCCTTGGAAAGCCCAGGAAGAGAGATACCTGTGTCAGTATGGGTGCACCACACAGCAGGGGTACAGCCAGGACAAGGTGGGAGGCAAACTTAATTGTTCCCTTGTCTTAGTCTCTGAAAGTTAAACAGCCAGCCAATGAAAACTGTGTCACAGGAACAAAACATGCAGAGACAAGATGTTTACCTAGAAAAGAAGTTCATCAAGTGACACAGCTGACTACACTTGGGCTTCTTCATTCCCGCATCCTGGGCAGAATGTGAAGCACTAGTGCCACTGAAGTCAAAGGCAAGATTCTTAGTGACTTCTCTAACACCAGAATTTAAACCAGAAGTTTCCTAGGTGGGAGCACATGGTGAAGAACACCACCCATGGATCTTTAAAGAGATAGTTGTTTTCCTTCACAAAGGAAAACATTATCTGTTTTGCTTCTGCAAGTCAGCCCATTCTCCCAGGAACAGAAAGTACATAAACCTGGGAGCTTTCCAGATACATATTTAAAATGTGAGACATCATGCAAATTTCATCTGTAAGTGAATTTATTCATGATATACTCTGAATATGCTGAAAAGAAACAGGTAACAAAACAGCAGAACTTCTTCCAGGAATAGCCAACTTCTCTCCCTCAGAAGCTTGTAGACTTTTTTGTCATGAAAAGGAATTTCCATTAGACCAGAGGGAGTTTGAATTTCCATGGCAAGTTTTATATTTCTCAGCTATGAAAATGAAGCTCAGATTATCCACAAGAACCTAAAAAGCCACAAGCATAATTAGAAATAAGATAGGCGAGACTGCCTGGTAATGTTGATTACTACCCACTTCAGGGGAGCAGTGTGACACAAAAGCTAAAACTATTAAGCTCTCGGGAGTGCACTGTGAATATTTTAAAATAACCCCTAACACATAATTGTGATAGGATAAATCACCAAGATTTTACTTTATGAATCATGAAATTGAAAGCATGCTATTGTATGTGTGAAATATGTGCTGTATTTCATATTGCATTTGTTTGCTTCTGATTGTTTTTAGTTTATGACCCATACACATCTTTCCAGAAGTTTAATTTCTTCTTTTTCATTTTTAGATTTCCTTTTTATTTCTGTGTCTTCTAATGCTCTTTGCTTCTCTTGTGGGCAGATTGGTTTTATGCTGTAACTTTTTTTTTTTAAAGTTTGAATTATTCATAATTTTCACCAAATTCAAATTCAGGCCCAGAGTATTTCCTTTAAAGTTGACCATCAGTTGGCATGCATGCAATCTGCCACCAAATGTATTTACTAATAAAAGTAGTCTCATAACATATTTGTAAGGATCATAATAGTGGAAAAACCCAGTGGCTGGGCTTTATGTATGCTGCTAATTCAAAAGATCACGTCCTTCTAAAGCAGAGAATCTGTCTTTACGCATTCTGCATGCCTAAAATATCAGTTGCAACTGATTGTTTTTTCTCCCCTTAACTGTACAATAACTTTAATTTGTATAAAACAAATGCACCCCTCTCCTACTGCTGAATTTCCATTTCCTTCATGACTCCAAATCCTTTTTATATTTCTTTCCTTTTGTGTAGTATTTGAGAGCAAAACCAGCACCATTTTCTAATGTATTTTGTAAACAAGAAGCATGAGTGGCAGAAGAAAAAAAAATACAAGAGGACTGAAGACATTTAGAGGAAAGAGGCTGAAAGCCTGTCTCCCATCATTCATTCAACCATATGTTCATGAAACTAAAAGCTTTAAAATAACGTGCTGTTATATAAAATCACCGAGTCTTGGTCAGGCTGCCTAAGTTTTTTTTCTAAGTAGTTGGCTTTTGTCGGATCTTAATAGGAAATTACCTCTTGCTTACAAAAGCATATAAAAGCAATCAATGTAACTGTGATGCCAATCAACCACACAGGGTGACCCCTCCATCCTTTACATCTGGGAATTTCTAAAGCCAATAAAATTAACTTTGATCAAATCCCTCTTTATGAAGTAAAACTCAATCTCTGGTTCCCCTTGAGCCAAGCATAGTTGGAGAGTCTAAGCCACCATTTCCTTTGATGCTGATGAAGTGCTGGTATCCTCCTGTGCTACTAAGTGCTAGGCAGCTAGTTAGAATTAGTGCACGCTGGATGTATACAAGGTGGATGTACACAAGAAACATAAGGTGTTTCTCTCCAGATACCATCTAAATTGCTGTCACCCTTTCCCCCAAGTGACCTGTATCCTCACTTGCAGTGTGTGGAATGGGTTCAAATCCTGCTTATGTCTAATGGGAAAGGACTGGTAGCTCATCAAAGACTTTCCTCATTCATCTATAGTCTCAGGTGTATTACACTTCGCTTTTCATCTTGATGTTGTTTTAACTTGCACTGAATACCTAGAGTGTACACTGGCCCAAGCGGGGCATAACTCCACAGCTCGCCAAGTGAGGGCTTGTGCCTGAGGCTTCCATTCTGCACTCTGCTCCTGTGAATGAATAGTGTGGAAATGCTGAAGGTTCACTGGGAGGCCTCAGGACTGTGACTGCCTTTCACGCAGCTGGGTGCTTAAGAGGCTCTGTGGCATTCTTGAGTGCTTTCCACCTCTTTTTAGACCTATCTGTAAATGGGTTACCAAGGATCTCAAAGAGGCCTCATCAGAATGGAGAACTTGCATGCTTCATGTGCAGACTGTGCACAAAGCTCAGTCTGATTTCTTCATCACTTGCAGAATTGTTGTAACAGCTACAGGGAGCTTCTAGGGGAACTAGAAGTATGGAATTAATATTACATAAGACAATTCCTGAACAGCAGGCACACATTTTGTGCTGCAGCTCTGTAATTCACCCATCTTGCTGCAGGCCAAACCACAGCCCACTCATCAGCACCATTTTCCTGTGTCTTGCAGGATCTCTACAGCAGCCCCTGCATGAGGAGTTCACCCAAGCTGCGTGAGGCCCAGTAAGCCCTTTCCTGTTTGGACTCTGAAAGCAGGAAAGATGGACCTGAGAGTGAGGAAGACTTAGGAGACCCAAGATTATTTTTAAAGGCTTCTCCAACCTTGCCCTCTCCCTCCTCTACAAAGCTCACGTAAGTCATAAGGCGAAGCAAGATCCTTCCATCGCAGGGCTTTTCTTACAGGCCTAGTTATGTGGGCAGTGTATACGCCTGACGCCTCCATAGAAGCAACCCCAGCAAAGCTTTCCGCTAGGTCTTATTTATCCTGAGCCAGGGCCTAACCATGTCCTGGCAACTACTGAGGGCTTCAGGGACAGAAAGGCCCCACTGTTAGCTGAAATCCCATCTTTACCCCTTCTGCATCCTGAGAACCAAAGCACTTCAAATAGAATTTCTGACATATTCCCCCCCAATTTTCGTATTTTTCAAGATTTTTTTTGTATTTTATATTCTTATCTAGTCTACCAGTCATACTTAACTGCTGCACCATATTTTACCACTAGAGTTGTCCACAGTATTTCCACGCTACGTCTCTCAGTTAAGGTACCTGGTGCTCCACAGCACCCCAGCCGCTGCCCGGCGTGGGCTCACCAGAAGCTCCCTGTCCCTCCGCACAGGCGGCCACTCGCACTCACTGCTGGAAGGGGCCGGGAATGAGCAGCTGGAACCGCGCCTCGCTCCCCCGCGCCGCCCCGCGGAGGCTCCGCGCCCCCAGCCCTGCGCGGCTCCATTTTCCAAACAGCCGGAGCGCCGGTGACAGTTCAGGAGCCCCCCTGTTGCCATTTTGGAGGCGCTACATGATCCCTGACGGGCCCGATTCACCTTCCCCCACAAAAGGCAGTGGGCGCTTGCCCGGAGCCCGCGGGAGACACGTACGCAGCAAGGACTCGGTGCCTGATCCCGGGAGCCCCTAGCGACCCTCCCCTGGGGAACAGCGGGGGGACAAGGAGGGTCCATGCCGGGGGTGCCACCTCCCGCAGCGCTGCCGCATCCGCGCGGCCTCGACGCCGCCCGCCGCTCACCTCCACGAAGTAGAAGCAGGGCAGGAGGGTGACGCTGTCCTTGGTCACCTTGCCCTTCTGCCGCTCCTTGGCGGACATGCTGCCGGGAGCGGCGGGCGGCGGCCGCGGGGCACCGCGCTCCCCCCGTCTCCTCCGCCGCCGCGATGGCT
>VZSV01000052.1:201470-250259 GCA_013398735.1 Nothocercus julius | reverse complement strand
TCCCCTCGCAGCTCCCCGAGCCCGCGCGCAGCCGCCGTTCCCCCACCAAACCCCAACCCGCGCGGCAACCGTTGGGGACCGCAGTTCAAATCTTAACGGCCGCGGAGGTAGCGCGCGCACGCCTCGCGCTGAGGCGGCATGGGGGACCGGAGCTGGAGGGACCTCAGGGACCTTGCAACCCTGGAGCAGCGGTCTGCGACCCTCAGTTGTTCTGAAAGAGCCTATCATGAGCGCATTCCTCCTCATTTTATTTATTTATGTGAAAAATGTATTTTTTTTCTAAAATATATCAGCTGTGACAGTATGCTGCTGGATCATGTAGGTGGCCAGACACCTGCAACAGGTTAGTCCTCAGGAAGTTTCTTTTAAAGGGTTGAGTGTGAGCTTCTTCCTGCTGGAGAGCATGCAGTCTACAGATCTTTTATCTCTCAGCTGTAGCTAGAATTGCTCTGGATTCCTCTATTAGAGCAGGTTCTAACTCATTGGTGTATTCGGTAGAAAAGGAGCATTTTAGAAGTGGCTTAGGTAGAATTTAAGCTCTTGTTGGCTGTGGTATCATAAATATAAAAATACAAAAAATACCAAATATTTTGTGTTCACCAAACTGGTTCCTCTAGAGTGAATTTTATACAACACCTCATTCTGGGTCAGGCCTGAACCAGGCTTAGTATGAACTGTGAAGTCCAAGTATGAACTGTGGCTCATTTTATTGAATAAACCTCTCTGTACCAAGCAAGTGTACCTAGCAAAGCATCTTGTTGGAAAGATGCTCATTTGCTGCAGTGATAGAGGTGATGGTGGGAGGATCACCTAAATAACTTCCTTGAAAGTGAGTGGAGAGGATATGTTGGGGCAAGGGAGAGAGTATTGATGGGGGAAGAGTGTTCACAGGGTTTTACACACGAGGCTTTTATACACTTTAGCAGTGGTGCAACCAGTGGAGCCAGTAAACTGGAAGAAGTGAGGAGTGCTGAAAGTGCCTGTAAATCCTTCCAAGGCAGCAACTGCTGTGACCTCTGATTGAGGAAGTTTGGCTGCAGCAAATGATCAGCAAATGTCCGTATACGGGCCTGAGGAAGTTGAAAGAGGTTCTAGCAGGTATGAGGGGGGAAGAAACACAAAACCCCAAACCAGCCAAACGAAAAGCCCCAAAAGATATGGATAACTGACACCAGGGGAATTTAGGGCCTTTTTGTTGTTGTTTTTAGGGATGTCATTACATGAAACAGAATATTGGCATGGCACTGGGAACAGCCTTCTCTAGCAGTTTGCTGGTAATAGCAAAAACTGGACTTGGATCCGGAGTGTGGGACTGGGACCCAGATAAGAACTGAGCTCTTCTGCTCCGTGTCAATATGGGGACGTGTGGTTTCTTTAATCGCTGAAGGATCATGTGCATTTTCTGCTAGTATCTTAAAAAGAGCAGGATTAGTGTGAACAATTGTTTCCATGGTGAAATGTGTTTTTTTTTGAGATCCTATTTATGGATCTAAGCTTGCAGCCTTTTCTTAGTCAAACTCCCGTTGATGTCAACGAGATAGTAACCTGGAAAGGATCTGCAGGAACTCTTGATATGGGATAGCATTTCCATTCTTTTGTGGCATGTGTATGATACCTATATAGGCTATCTTGTCCCTGTAAACGTAGCTTTAATGTTTTAGGAAATAAGCATGACTCAAGCAGTTGTATTTTATCTCACATTCCTCTGGCTCCTGGGGAGTAGGACTCCTGACGGTCTGTGGTATTTTGGCCACTGTAGCTGTTGCGCTATAGCAGTGGAGTGGCAGTTCTCTCCAGGCCTTCTTTTTTCCAACTGTTCCCATCTCATTTGCACATAGAAGGAGTGCCAAGTCCGTGCTCTGCGCTAAGCAGACATGCAAAGATGTTTCATAGTGAGCAGGTAAAAGTAAAATGGGGGGGGGGGCATGCCTGCAGGCAGGTGTGGAAGGCAAATCTATAATCTGAATCACTAAAAGGGAGATTTCAGAGCTGCAACATGTTTATGGTGTTTCCACACAAATACAGGATCTTGTCCTAGACCTGTGAGGAAATAGTTAAGAGGTTCTGCTGACTCACTGATGTAGGGGGCTTATTGTAAGCAAAACCCTTGTAAAAGGGAGGCAGAGTGGCTTTGGGCTGAGCAGGTGGTGAGGAGGTTTTCTGGAAGGAGAGAAGCTATGTGCAGAGGAGTTTTGTGGCTGGTTGTCAGAGCCAAACTCCAGGAAATGATTCTGGGCAGTGTGTGGGTGGCTGGTAGTGGTTTCTACTCATCAGTGGTGTTGCCTTTAAGATAAAAAGGCCCATTTATTGGATTTGCTGTTGTATTAGTCCAAGTAAAACTGCAAAAGTTGAGGAAGTGCCGCTAGATTTTCCTACTGCCAAACATTTAATGGTTAGTGGAGAGTGAGATTAATGAGTGATGCCACTCAGAGCTTCATTTGCTGTGTGTGCCTCACTTGCTCTGAAGTCATGTGACTGGCTTGAGAATCATGAACACAAACCATTAGAAATGACTTGAGAGTACTTTGCTTGCATTCCAGCGTCACAGGTGGATTGCTCCACCCTTTAAGACTAGAAAGGGTTAGAATGCTTCTCTGATGAAGCAAACTGAGAAGCTTGCATAGTGGTGTAACTTCAGAAGTTGGTAAATATCTATTATTAATTTTATTTAATTACAGTGGTGCCTAAAGAGCACTTAACAGTCTTCAGATGGGCGTAACATACATGTATGCATATTAAAATCCTTAACATTGACAGAACACTGCGAAACGGCTTTTGTGTATCTCATTCATATAGTCTCTTAAGTGAAAATGTGTTGGTGTTCAAAAATTCAGAATGTGCCTCCAGTCCGTTTCAGTTAAGACAGTCTTATAAGTAAGCGTGGTGATGTATGACTTATGAATACCTGTCACCTATGTGCAGGACGGTCAAATGTACAGTGTCAGAACCAATGCTGACAGCTTTTTTTTTTTTTTTTAAAAAACATATCTTCGGTTAATGTATAACAGTAAAATGTTATAGAAATGTATTAGCATGAAACAAAACTATATATGTTCTGCTGCAGCAAAAATGATCGGTTGTCTTCATGGAAAAAATAAAAATATCCTAAGAAAATGGAGAACTGAAAGATGAAAACCTAAGATATGGAAAACAGGCCTCTCCTGACTCATCTGGAATAAGTTTTTAGGAAGAGTGATTTATTCTGACCTCAGCAGAAAGAAAAAATGGTGACCAGTGGATGCCCCTGGATATTTCAAGCTGTTTTTTAAGAGCTCATACTGACACAAAACCTTGCCCTGCTAAAGAAATATTATTGATGAAGCTTTTTCAGGTAAAGCACCTTTCCTTCTACTTGTCAAACAGAGAGCAGCTGCCTCAGATATTAGAAACACAATTTTAAATGATTTTCCCTCGTAGTCTAGCGTGGCAAGGGTGCATTGTGTAAACTAAAACTATAGTTCATCTATCCAGGGGCTCCGAGGACCAAAGTCTGCCCATATTCCCAGATTTTGATAAGCTGTGAACACAGACAGTAGAAATGGTTTTACTGCTTACACGGGAACAGCAAGCATACCACAAAAGCGGGAATCTATGCTGCATTACTGAATAAATTTCCTGCAAAAGTATGATGAAATAGTTAATGGAAGAACTAGAATCATCCGAGAGGCAGAAGGTTTGTGGATGTGCAGACCCACTGACAGGCAATGGCTTAGAACAATTTGTAGCTGTCAGAGGTTTTGATGAAAGTTTCAGTAGCAGCCACAGCTGATGCTACTGTTGATTTGTAGCTTAAGGAAGTCTGTTTTCCCAAGTCTCTCCTGAATTCCCCCACACCAAGACCATTTTGTGGGGCTGAATGCAGGAATCAGGATTAGCTCTTTCATGTTATGTAGATGTATTTCTTTTGTTTTGCCTGCTGAGTATGGAAGAGATGATGTGAGCTCATCATACTAAAGCGGTAATTCTCTTCTGGAGAAAGAGTGGCATATGGGAGTTGGGCACTGCTGTGTGAACTGACAGATGATTTTTGTTCTGCTTTGCTTGCCGTATCAAGATTCAGAAATACGTCAATGTATATACGTATTTTTTTCAGTTCCCCAGGAGATATCTGGCTGGGGAGATTTGCTCTGTGTATTTAATTCAGATGTTACTCCAGAAGTTAATTTGTCCTGAGCAAGTAAAAGGGCTTTGCTTATTTTTCAGGTATCTGTTTAAAAGCTCCTTGTGGTTAAAAGAGAGGAATTTAAAAAATATATTTTATCAACATGCTTTCTGATCTTTGGTGCCACTCTTTTAATACAGTCTTTTACTCAGATAAAAAAAAAAAAAAAAAAAAAGTTATTCTAAGGACCAGGTCCGTGCCAGACATCAGGACAAAATATTTTCTGGCATTCTGACAAGGTATCCTTCCTCTAAACCTGCTGAAAATAAAAACTGGATAGGTGAATTATATGAAGGGTGTCCCTTTAATTATTAACATTTGCATTAGCTTTTAGCAAGTGCATGATTTTTCTTCACTTTTTTTTTTCATATTAGGGCAAAATTTTCCTCTTTAACCCATCTGTAGCTCCCTTGTGAGAAGCACAGTGCTCTTGAATAGATGGCACGTGACAGCGCTGAGAGTTACGTAGTGGAACAAGTTCAAAGCATACAAAAGAGATCCACAGTGCAGATGGGAGAATTAAATTCTGCTTTACCTTTGTAATTGCTTCAAGCTACATTTCTCTACTGTGCTTAATAACCTCCTGTTGCTATAAAACTCTGTCTTGTAATGCCCTTTCTTCGATTCCTAAATGTAGGTCACAGCTTTAAAGTAGCATTTGATTGTGAATGATTCTAGTCTTCTCTGTTGCTTTTTACGCTGCAATGTTTAGTCAAGAATCTGAATTTTGTATATTTTGCATGTCAAGCTAGAATCGTTCTTCTAAGCCTGTGGCTTCAAATATCACCCATGAACATATCTATATGCAGTATTTTGCAAACCCCTGCCTGTCCTTGGGCTGTGAATCAGTTTGGGTTTGGAAGCCTCATGGTTGTGGAAGCATAATGCTGAACTGTGGTTCATATGAACTCCTTATTAAGCCAGATTTGGGACCAGGCTAAGAGTAGTTATGTGGCTTTTGGTGAAACAGGGTCATGGATGGCAAGTGTGGAGTATGGAAAAGGGAGTTTATGTACAACATAGCAGATACGCTTTTAATGTGATTAGGGTAATGGCATGTCCTTAAGATTTTTGTTACAGGCATGAAGGTGTGTAAATGTAAGAATTTGAAAATCTGGGAACTTTGTATGGAAAATCAGTGGGCCACAAATACAGATGTTTATACAGTGAATCTCTATTATACAGAATTTGCATGAATCTGGACAAGCTAGTTAAATGATATTTAATTATCTGGTTGTATTTGGTGCATTAGCTGGGGCAGAGGTTGAGTACAGAAATTGTAATAACGACCCTTTCAAAAATACATTTCTTAAAGTAGCATGCATGAACACATTATTCAATACATTTTTATGAAAAATGTATGTTTCCAAATTCTGTGAACAAGACTGAATGCATATATGACTTTGAGAGGAAAACTTAGCAAGTGAATGCTAAAAACATAAGATGGTAACTTATTCATAGGAGGTAGCAGAGGAAGTGTCTAAAATACTGAAATATGTATTTTAAGAGTAATCTTAGGTGTTATGAATTCACCGGAGAGAAAAATCTTTTTGCCAGTACTGAACTCCCAACAATAACTTTTCTAGAGAGCATTCATTATTATGGAAGTGTGGAATTACAGTGCTCTTGATTGTCAGAGGCACAAATCAGGTGGCCTCAAGACTGAAGCAAACTCCTGCCCTCCACCATTAAATACAGATTTTCACTGTTAGCTATTAAATGCATGTCAGTAGATCCTACTATATATGTATGTATGCATATAAATATGTATATATATAAGCTTTTGAGGTCTATAAAGCTTAGGTAAAAAGCAGGAGTGGATTGACAGCATGTTATCTAGAAATGACTGCAATTCCACAATAGCATTTCAGTACATATTAGTATTAACTCTTTATACAGCATAGCAGTGGAGAAATCTACTGCCATGCTGGAAAAAAAAAGGGAAAACCATGAAACAGTTTTGTTTTGTTTGTTATTTTCCATGGAACATATTTTATATATTATTTTTATGAAATAGTTGTATTTTATTATTTTTCCCTGGATGTATTTTTCATGAAAAAATTCTACATCAGCAGGCAGCAGAAAAACTCATTAGCAATATATGCTATGCAGAATTAGTTAAAAATGAAAATATAACTCACTGCCACTGCATGAGAACCATTTATTAGACTAAAAGTAGAGCAATTGGTGAATAAGTTGAGTTGAAATACCTTGATTGTAAAAACTAGCTGAATATTCTCTGAGGCAACATTCTTTATAAAGCAAATATTTGGGCAAAAGTATAAAACATTATATACATTACTTTTGTGTCTTGATTGTGTAATGTGAGCCTGAAGAGCTTTTTTTTAATTATTCTTAGAATTCTATTAAAATCAACTGTTGCTAAATTAAAGGTGGAAAATTTATTACTGGGGGAACATAGGCACAAACAGTCAACAGGTGTTCACTATAAATAAAGGAACAGGCATTAATTGTTCGTTACTCGTAGCCTACTGAAGTCAACTTGAAGTGAGCAACTTTAGAGCCTCAAACATTGGACATTTTTTTCCATCCATGTTAACAGAGAACTCTGGTGTTTCACGTTCAGTATCATATTTTTTATGATTATCCATCAAATTACTGATTTAGCTTCTCATGGTAAATGATGATGTTGTCATTTGATGTATTTATCCCCCAAATATTCCTGTTTTGTAGCTGAGAAACTGAAGCAGGAAGTTAAAGACCTTAGCAAGACTTCAGCTTTGCTGGAATTGCTCTTTTGGCTAGAAATACATCAGAGTTCTGCCAGAAAGAGCTTAGTATCGATTCAGTGATACTAACAGAAAAATTCTCTTTATGGCTTCTCATTTGGAGAATAGGAATACATTATTTTAGCAATGAGACTTTTTTCCAATTATAAATCACAACTGCCTTTAAGGCTTCTGAAGTAAAACATGTCACACTACTCATTGGGAAGCAACCTTTGCAAGCTCTGCCATGGCAATTTGCCTCAAGTGGAACTTCAGAGTTCAGCTAGAACCTTCTGAGTCTTGCCAGCACATTAAACCACTGCACCAAGTTTCCACTTCTTCCTGTGCCAAAAGCTAGGGCAAAGTATGATAAAACACAGACTGAATGAATTAGCTTAATAACTCAAGGAAAATTATCATAAGTAATAGGGAGTAATACTGGGAAGATATCCATTATGTAAGAAGAGGGTGATTTGTTTTGGTGCAGTTCTTCATTTCCCCTGAGTGGAATACTTTAGTTACATTCAAGCCATTTCAACTTTTCACTGAGTTTTAGGAATTGTAATTGTTACGTGTAACTTGCACAAAAAATCGAGATATATGTGTGTTACTTGAGTAATGTGAGCCATATTCTGCTTACAGTTATGCCTCTGCTATATGTGCTTGAGAGTTAAATCCATTTTGTATTATTGCAGTCATTTAATAACATTTTAAAGACAATTGAATTACTAACAATTAATTTCTTTTCAGTAAATAGACTGCTTTAATAAGTAGATATTCCAAACATACTTGGGAGCATATGCATATTGGGATGCATAATTTCAAACTTACCAACTTTCTGTCTAAAATCAGTCTGTATTTTCTAATACATACCTACAAAAGTCAGTTCTTACTGCTGATTTTTAAATACCATTTGGGAGTAGGCTGTTATTGCTGATGATCCCAAATTCAACCCCCACACATAACTGTGCTGCTGATGGTTATGTTTGCAGAATGTGTGGAAAAAGCAAGGTGTTCTTGAGATAGTGCAAGCAGAAGTGAAGGCTGTGAAGGCTGTGTATCTTCTTGATCTGTATGTGGGTCTACACAGTGTAGTGGTGAGTTCTTGCTCTGTATGACAGCTCCAGGAATCATCAGTGGACAGGATAAAAAGAAGTGGTGAAGAGCAGGGAATTACCAATGTCTAATGACTTAATGCTTTTAGCATCCATTCTTTCATTTAGCACCTAGTTTTCCCTAAGTGGTTGTTTCTTCTTTGATACAGTTTGGGAAGGAAATTGGGCACACAGAAATTCTGGGGAGGTTAGGGCTAAAAGTGTTATCTAGCATAAGCTGAAGTAGCCTGAAGAGTACCTCTGCTTTGCTGCCTGCAACAATTTGCTGTGGATGGATTCAGCAATGCTGAATAGCTCAACTTGTCTTTATTTCACTGAGTTGTAATTTTTGCCCAAGTGGAAGGCAGAGTCTGTTGGTAACAGCCACAGTTTCTGCAGGCATATGCCTGCCTTGCTCTCCCTGTGTTGTGGACTGGCTGGTGGAGAATTCTGACCTTCTACCTCTGCAGAGTGTCTCTTAGCTTATTGACATTTCTCCAAAGAGATGTCTGATGTCTTTATGGTTTCTATATAACCAAAAAAGTGTAAGAAAGCCCAAAATAGTCAAAAAAGGCTGTACTCTTATGACTTGAGAGGAGTTAGTCTCCATTTTGAAGATGTATATACAGAATTCAGCACGTGCATTGATTGTAAAGGGCCAGCATCGTTTTATTGAGCTGTAAATTTTCCCTAAGTAGAAGTTTTGAAGGCAGATTCTTTTGATATGATCCATTCTTTCTGGAAAAGCAGTATTGCCTATATAGAAAGCCAATACTGTGTAGATGTAGACATAGGTGCAGATATACACTGCTGGTAGAACTTCTGTGTTACATAGTGACATGCAAAAAACCCCACAGGCCAAGCCCCTGCTTTTCACATCATGTATTTGAGCTATGAGGGAATAAACCTTGCCCAGTATAGAAATCAAAGTCTTTTGAGGCATCTCGTGACACCATTTGCCTCCATGCAGTGTAGTACATGCATAACTATAAATCATTCTAAGGAGTTATGTTATCTAAACCCACACTCATTTCTTTATTGTTTGTGCAGCTAAATTTTTATATGTTTGTTTCAGCTTTTAGCTTGACTATGTGCCCTTTTTTGTATTCAGAGATCTTAGTTAAACATATCAAAATCACACAAAGATGAAAATAGAAACCCCACTCCACAAGCATAAAGTTATAAAGCTAGGCAGTTTTCCCCAGGCAAACTGAAGTCTCTCAATAGTTTTAAATGAATCAACTTTGATAACTTTTATTATTCTGTAAATAATTCCATTCACTATACTAATTTAGTAATAAAAACTAATGTGCTATTTCCCACATTTTCTTTCTGAGATCCAGAGAGCTGTGTGGATTATAGTCTTCCTAATTCATTTTTTATCCATAAATTTTGTAATGATTTACTTATTCATGTAGGCCTGAAATTTACACCTAACTTTTTCTGCAACTAAAGTTTAACAGTTTAGATATGTTAATGGCTCAGCAGTTCTGAAGAAATCAACCTTATCGAATTCTCTATGGTCTAATGATTAAAGAAAAGCTTAGTGTTATGTTAAATCACATGAGTTATTGTTTCTTAACCTGGTAGAATTGCTCAAAATTTCTTTACTACCTCAAAATCTAAAAAGAAAATATTTTCTGACTTGTAAACTGTGCATGTGAAGGGTGCCTCAGTAGAGACTTTCCACAATGTCCAAACTGATTTTTTGGAGGAGGGATAGGTAATGCTGTGTAGCTCAAAAAAATTCATCAGCCATTCTCAGAGAGCTCCAGCCTGAGGCTAGGCTATATGAATTAGGTGCTAATATCTACAAGAAGAGTGAAACTCCTTTTATGCAATATGAAAGAAAATAAGGAAACATCTTCCATAGATGGACAGACAGACCTTTATATTGCATAAGTCAGCTGTCAGCTTACTGTGGAGCAAGGAACTGTGCAGTGCCTGGGGCAACAGATCACTGTATTTGAAGACAGCCCATGGAGATTTACTTGGGTAAAAACTGATATTCAGCTTAAAGATTACTTCATCCAAACAGTTGCAAATCCACAATAAGCAACTCATTTCTTATCTAAAATATTACTTTAGATTACTGCCCCCCTGACCTGAGCATTTTGCGTGCTGAGATCTCAAATTAGTGTACAGCCTAGACATCAGAAATTGTTTAAAATCAATTTTTCCATTTGTGATTAAATGGATATAATCTTACCCCAATTTTCAGCGGAATTGCAATGAAATATATTAATTTATTTCTTTAATTTAGCTCAAATTAAAAAGCAAATTGTTGGCTTTTTGAAAGACTCAAAAGCCTTCACAAATACTTTCTTAATTCTAAATAAATCCAATCCATATAGTGTAGCTTTCTAAGTGGTTTTCCTTCTTCATCTCCCTCAACAGCCCATTTATGTTGATTGAGGGATTTATTTGTTTGGGATTTGAAAGGCTTCGATAACAGAACATCTATATCAGCACTTATTTGGTAGAATGTATTTTCTTGAATTTTTCATTGCTATTATTTGCCTTCCTATCCTGGCAGAATGCTTTCAAGATAGAAATTCTTATGATAGATACATAGAGAACTATGACCAATAACAAATTACATGCCTAAAAGGAGGGAGAAAATAGGAAGAAGGTTAATGTTTTCATTACTGCTTAATACTTGATTTTACTGTTCTACGAATGGACTCTTTTCTGCTACTAATTTATTTCTAATATTGCTTCTAATATGCCTCCTTGGCTATGGAAAAGTTGGATTTTTAAGTGACATTTTACATTTAATTAGAAATAATCAAGTAAGAACATGGGAATGTTTCCCTTTATTCCCTTTGGAGTTAAGTCCAAATGTTCTGGCTTGTTGTTAGAGGATTGTAAGGGTTGCAGATTTCACTAGAGAATAAGTAGAAGGGCAAGTAAGCAGTAAAATTTTCTGATTTATATCCATGCCACTTGATGAATATGCAGATGATGTTATCATTTGGATACCAGATGGAAATTGTTTATGACTCGTTGACATGATCAGATAGTTTGTTTATGGGGCAAAAACAAAATTAAAAGCAATGACTGCTCCTATCATCATAATTAAACAGGTTAAAATACTACATTTTTAATCAGAGTGGTGTCAAGATTATGACCAGTGTTAAAAGGATAGAATGAAATAACACCTTCCCAGAGATCAAAGCATATCCAATATTCTGCTAATGAATTGGTGCCTGAATCAGTCAATATTGTTTTGTCTTGGGGTATAGATTTAAGGTTTGGAAATTTGAGGAAGGTACTTAAAAAGGATGTGATGCCCCAGAAGCAGGCGTTGGTATAGTATAGGTCTTGTGCTTGCTTGGTTTCTGTATGTTCCTTTCTTTTGTACTCATCATGTTTCTGCATCTCTCCTGTTCACCTCCCTTGATATCGTTTTCCTTGCTATTTCACTGTCCCAGTTCTGTTGCTCCCTTTTTCTACACACCTTTTCTTACATTTCTTCCTTCTTGATGCCTTGTGCGTTCCCTCCTACGTGGCATCTTTTCTTGCTCACTCCCTCTCCTCCCCTCCTTATTCTTTTCTCTCATTCAGCTCTTCTGTCAATCTTCCCTGAGTCCATTTTCAAACTCCCTATGCCTTTCTCCATAGTGCCTTGCTGCTTTGTTTTTATCTGAAATACTGTATTTTCCCTGTTACTCAGTCTTCTGGGTGATGCCAGCCAACCAAGCTTGCTTAGGGCAATTAGTTAATTGACACAGAAAGCAGAAATCCAGTGACTAAGCTCCAAAGTGAAGAGCAATACAACACCATTCTGTTTAATTGTGTCTCTGCCCTGTGCTCATCTTACCCCTTTAAATATTAACTGCAGCGCGGTTACTGCCTGCGAGTGTTACATGGTTTTCCATTTGTTGCAGGAGGAGCTGAGGAGCTGTCCAAGGTAAGATGGGCAGTTCGGTCGTCTTGTCCTTCTGTCTCACCTCTGCAGTATCTTGGCTCTGGGCTTTTCACAAAGTGGGCTCTGGACATAGCCAGAAGGCTCTGCATTTCCCTTGTCCTAGTACCTCTGCTGCAATCAGTGGGGAGGTGCCTGTTTATCTGAGATTGACTGGTATGATCCAGGGTAACGATCTTGAAGGCAGTGAAGTCAGTTGTTTTGCAGTGCAGGTAGGTCAGACACCACTTTAGCTGGACAAGATAAGAAACACAGTAGAAAGCAGTATCTCTTGTTGCAAAGTTTGTCAGAAGGAACATGCAGTTTCTCCAAGAAGATGGAATTACATATAGTTTGCAAGCATGCTGCTTCCCCGGTCACTTGCCTAGCTAAAGTTTTCGGATATGTAAATGTGTTTGGTTTCTTATGTACATCCGGTTCATCCCATCTAATTTGATTTTTTTTCAGAGTTTGGGAAAATTCATTTAAAAAGAACTTCTGTGCATTGTTTTCAATATTATGAAGTAAGCAACACCTAAGTATTCTTCACCAGTCTATTGATGCAGTCTTTCATTTAGAGTATATGTAATGGATATGCAATGTAAAACAACGAAGATTATGTGAGAGGCATTGACAGGTACAAAGGATCACCATTACCTGTCCTTGTCCCAAATAATGCTTTGTTTTTATTGACATTCTCAACAGACTAATCATGTTTCTTGGCTAGAACATTTTGATTTTCTGTTTCGGGAAGTAACATCTTTACATGAAGGATTAAAGAAATTTTGTTTATTTTTTAGTGTGCTTAGCTTGTGTATCTGAAAATTCTTTGTGTGTAATTTGTTTCTTTAGTGATTCAGTTTTCCCAGTTGTGTGACTCTTTCTGAGATCGATTAAGGGTTATTTTTGACAACAGAAAAATGTGATTATAAAATCACCAAAGATCCTCCAAAACTGGGAGAATGGCATTGGCACAGTGCATAAAGATTTTTTGGAAATCTCATAAGCTCTCTGAGCTGCAGTTCAGTCTTTTGTAAAACAGGAATAATGTCCTTTTCAGTCTCAAGAGATGATAATGAGGTTATGTAAACCATAATTAAATTCAGTACTGAGAGATCATTAGAAGAAAGTCTCTCATTTTAACTCTAATCTTTAAAGATTCTGAGTGTGTACAGTTTCTAACAATGTTATTGGCAGTTTTAAGGAAGGTATTTTAAGGAACTTCAAAGGAAGCTTAAGATGAGTTCCTTTACAGGTGTTTTTTTCAAAACACCGGTGGTCCTTGCCTTTCTCTACAGCTTGATTGCAGACTGAATCATCTGCCAGAGGAACTACTGGGAACCCTGCACTGTCCCTAAAACTTTAAGAATCAGGTGTGATAACAGAGGTTCATGCTGGCTCTTCCAGTCGTATTGTCACAAAATGGC
This sequence comes from Nothocercus julius, assembly GCA_013398735.1. Taxonomy (NCBI): domain Eukaryota; kingdom Metazoa; phylum Chordata; class Aves; order Tinamiformes; family Tinamidae; genus Nothocercus; species Nothocercus julius. The sequence goes on along the minus strand of VZSV01000052.1, from coordinate 236,940 downwards.
AGCATGACAATTGTTAGCTACTTCAGCCTCTATGGAAGAATATCCATGTCATACTTCATTCCCCAGAAAGTACAGAACCTAAGGTAGTGCCTTCAGTTGGGTGTTTTCCATGGCTAGTAATTCTTTTAATACACTGACACTTTTTAAATGACAACCCAGGGATGTTTTTTCATGTAGGTATTTCACAGCAACCAGTGATGCTCTATGAATTATATATCACAGGTTTTCCTTTTAAATATAGCACATCTTCCATGTAAATGCAATACTTTTGTCATCCTTGACAGTTCTTAAATTCTAGACTATGTTCTTGACTTTTTTTTCCCCTGGGACCCCAGGGATTGTTTTGTAATGTAAAGTGGGAAAGAGAAGCAATGAAGGTTGGTAAATTGCTGACTTTTTTTTTTATATGCAGTAGCTCTTCCAATTTGTTCCTGTAGTAGAAATGTGGCAAAACAGCAGTTTTACATGAAGCCTTAGCTATATAATGACCAGATGTCATAGAAATAATTTAGAAGTAAGATCAGCTTTTGTACGAAAGGAAAATCCTCTTTCCTGGTGCATGTAGGGATCTGTGTGCAAAGCCAGGCAATGGCCACATAGCTGGTTGTGGAGGTATACTGTAGTTTCCATCCTCCTCGCCCCAATTTGTACCATTCTACCAACCTGACTTTACGTTATCCTTGTGAGCTGCTGATAAAGTATTAAATACTGAAAGTGTGTAACTAATTGAAAAGTCCATCGCTCTGTGAAATATTTACATGTGGTTTTACACTAAAGCAAATGGCTCAAATGCCAAATATAGCACCCAGCTGGAGTATGTGGTTTTCAAGTGATGCAGGAATTTTTGAGGCCTCTCCTGGAGAGTTTCTCAGTCCATGATCTGTAAAACTTCTTTTCATACAGTTCTCCCTTTAAATAAAAGGTACCATATAGCACCTGATACCGACTCTCCTAGCTGTCTTTGTGCCCTCAAGGTGGATTCTTTGGATGTCTGTGTACATGCTGTGTAGCTCTGCACATGAGTTAGGTGATCTTTCCACATTTGGTCTCTACTTGATGCTAGGACCACTGGGTTCTATAATGAGGAAATGAGAATGGGAGGAGAAAATGAGAATAGGGCTTGTCACTGCTCCTATAAAGCTGTCTATATTATCTACCCTCTACTTACCATTTGTGTTTTACAAACTGGTATTCAGTCTCACTGGTGTTATTAACGTAAGCGAGAGATAGATTGTTCATGTGGGATTGACAAAGGAAACTGGAAGCAGTGGCTGTAATTTATCATGATTCAGAAGAGGCTGCGAAAGGAAAGCAAAGTGAGACCAAACATTCCTTACACTGAAGGTGTGGCAGGAATCACAGGAAACCGCAGTTTAGTGTTAGATGTAACATGAGCCATATGGTTTGAAGATGCAATTTTTGTAGGGGTGTTTGCTTTTAGTGGCTCCTGCTTCCACAAAATCTAGTGTTAACAAATTACTTTGTAAAAGAAAAAAAAAAAAAAAAAAAAAAAAGTTACTTGTTAATTTATCCCTAGAAAGATAAGTTACAAGAAGATACAGAAAAGACATCTGCAGACTTTTGTCATATCTGATGCAGTGTGGAAGGCATTAAATGTAGTATCCTGAAGTAGGAAAGGGATGCAAGAATTAAAAAGGAAATACATATAGCTGTTCCTCACCTCTGCCCTCTCCTATCTCCTTTAAGTAACATACTCAACCTGGGAATGAAATGGTACTTAAAGTACCGATTCTATCTGAAATGGTCTTTATAATAATTAGCATAGCAGGACAACATCTTTCCCCTCAACATTTTTCATGTGAAATGTTGGAAAACAGCAGAAATCATTTGTCCTTGCTTTCAGCCTTGAGTGATTAACTTGGATGGGAGAATCATGTTGAGTCCTCTCCTTCTAGTGAGCCATTGCCTACAGTTAAAATACTTCAGTTTGTATTAGTTGCTCATTTATACCTGGGAACATCGTTATCTTTAAGTTATACTGAGTTGCTATGCTGTGCTGTTTGCCTTCTCCTGGTTTATGAAAGAGTTGTTGATGGATCTTAGGCCCAAACATTCTATAAAATAGGCCAAGAAGTATGTATGTGGAAATGTAAGTTACTGTGCTCTCTGCTGGGTCTGGCTTGTCTTAGCTGGGGCTAGGAGACGCTCATGGTATTTAGCAAAAGAGCCACAACCTCTTTGAAAATGTGATGTTCAGTGAATGATCATGCTGATCAGAAACAACAACAGAGTTTGGCTCCTTCATGTCTTCTCTGGAGTTAAAAAGAAGTAAAGGAGATTATGGTCAGCAGAAACTGCTCCGTATCTCAAAGAGGTCATCCACTGAGTAAAAAGTGACTCTCTCAATAACGATTTTTCAGATTAAGATTGCATATAAGAGGTAAAAAGACAGACACAATTGAAATTAATAGAAATTAACGAGAAGACTCTCTGCCTTCAGGAAAACCACAATTTAAAGTGTTTCATGCAAACCTGCATTCTTTTGTCTCTCTAAAGAAATAGCTCACTGAAGTGAATTTAGTCTTTTTTTAATCTTAAAAAAAAAAGTAAGGGGGAAAAATCAAATTACTAATACCCTAAGCTTGTATTCTTGTTATACATAGAGTGCTGTTTTGTCTGGAGCTGTCTGAGATTTAAAGAAAAAAATCTTTTTGAAATTTTAATTCATGTTTCAGAACATGAAATATATTGTAATAATGTTAATATTTCATGTCCCCTCTATGGCTTATCTTCTTTCACTGCCATATAATGTCAGATCATTATTCTAAACTGTACCTTTGGATGTATCTTTGTGGGAAAGAAAAACTCGAGTGGTGTAGCCAGGAGAAAATTACTCTGTCTCTGCATGAGTGAAGGGAAATGTCATCATAGTTCAGATATTTTGCGTTACACATGCATGATTTATGTATTTTTTCCTTCTGTTTTCTCTCAGTTGAGACTGATTATGAGGAAGCTGAAAAAATAATGGTCAACTGGAAATTGCTAGAATATGTTGCTGTAGAATATTTTGAATGTTATTAAATGAATTAAGTTATCAGGTGGAGAACAGCTGTGTTCTGAATCTGAAGGAATCTGAATCTGTGTTCCTTTCTGAAGGAAATAGAGTATGTGTGGCCTGATTCTGCCTTCTCTTTTATATTAAGCCCGTGAAACTAGTATTAAGATTGAAGTCAGTGGATCTAATGAATCTTTCAAAATATCTTCCTGGCAGGAACTCCTCAGAAAATAACGGACTTGGGCGAGGGAGGAATTAGATTAATTCACAGATTAATTCTGCCTAAATGTAAGCACTTAGTCTCGAGGTGTTCCATATAGTCCATGGAGAGATAGAGAGGCTCTTGCAGAGAATCATTCAGATTTTTGGCAGATTGGATAAGGTTACTCCTTGGGGTATTGTTCATGTTCTGTTGATTTTTGGAGGGAGTTGATAGCTCCTAGCTCTGGTTCAGTTAAATAACTAAACTTGAGTGGGATGAATCCAGGTCTTGGTATGTATTTTCTCCCCTGGGTTATGTCAGGGAAAATCCAGCTTTGAAAGTGCCAGGATTAATCTGTAAAGCATGTATCTTTCTTTTGTGTCATTGAACTAAGACCTACTTGGAGTTACAATCTTTAATATGTATCTTCACTTAATGCCATGCCAAATTATAGTTGTGGTGGACATGAAATAATAACCTCATATTTCACGGAATGGAGCTTTCCTTGTTACATCAGCTTGTGTTTGTACAAGAGTCTATCTTCACTCCTATTGCAAAAATATACCGGTAATGATTTAATGGCTCAGCTGCTTGTCTTTGCTCTACGATCACAACTGGTAAATTTGGCTCAATGCAAAGGCAGTCATCTTGGTTTTTATTTAATTTGAACTTTATGGTATTTTCAGATGTCTGCGAGGCTTTCCTTCCTGCAAGTGAAAGGAGCAGTCTCAGAAGCAGCCAATAATACCAGTATGACTTCAATGTGTTAGTGAGGTGCCATCCTATCTATCCCACTACCTCCTTCTACTAACACTACAAAATATGTGCATCATGTTAGAGAGAGACTCTTTCACAACCCACTTGTATCTACTGGGTACAAAGCCAAGCTTTGTACATAAGGGAAACATAAGGGAATAATGAGTGCATAGAGTTCTCTCCCAGTATACTCTCTTCTCTAAGTGTGGAGTTCATTCCTATGTGGAGTATTGTAGGGAACAAGGCAATTTGAGTATTAAAAGATTAAAAGACCATATTCTGCATGGGTCAAAATAAAGTGGAAGATACGGCACTCATTTTACCAAAATGATGTAGTCCAAATTCCCTGTATTTACAAGATTTAAAGTGCTTGAGCCAGAGCTTCTCTGAAATATGACTTCGCATTTCTTGTTTGCGAAGTAAAGCTGTGATGGGCCTTTCCATAATGGCATCAGCAGAGTCAAAATCATTCTTACACAGATAACTGCTCTAAGTTATGTCATCATCCAAGTCCCTGCCTTTCCAGGCCTGTAAGGGGTTCAAGATCAGTAGCTAGAGTAACCTTACCACAGAAAAAGGACTCCCAGATATTTTTTTAAGCTATTTAACTCTTACATAAAGACACAATATAGTGAAAATCTTGCTCAAACAATATTGTTCACAAGGGACTACACTCAAATAAAAGACCTTATGATAAATCACTAGGGCTTAAGCTTCCTGGCCTTTCTCAGTGGGAGCTAGTTATCTTAACTACAGTCTAACATTAAATTCTCAAGTACTAAATCCAGCATTCTGCGATGCAGGCTCTCTGTGCAGAGCTACATCTGCTCAGAAATCCAATGTGCTTTCCAATCTAATGCTAAATTTCTTTCTTAGTAACAGGGTAATGAACACTTTGAAAATGGCTAACTCAGTCCTGAAAGGTATTTCAGGATTAAAAAAAGGAAGAAAAGTTTGATTCCCATTATCACAGGAAAAAAACAAAAAACAACAACAACAAAAAACAAATCCAAGAGGAAAACCTGCATAATATTGCACTGGTTTTAGTACCTCTAGTCCTTAGTTCTAAAAAGCATGTTCTGACTTTCAAATTATTGGTGGTATAATTAAGATAGGTATTTTTATTGAAATAACAAATTCTTTTTACAGTGCTACAGTACTTTAGGATATGACTCTCTTAAGTCCTGTGTTTTCTACCTTATAAAAAGTCGTTACGACAGTATTCAGTGATAAACTCATTTGTGCATGCATGACTCGGTATATTCGTGGCCTACTCCATGTCAGCCTTTTTCTTAATTAAAATCAGTCAGAGAAAAGAAGGAAAGCACATCTTAAAATGGTGTGTTTCAAACCTTTCTGATTTAGTTTAAGTAGATTTTTTTGGAATAAATGGAACTTTTAGGCAGAAGAGGGAGAACATCATACTTTAGGAATATGCAAGACTTGCTTTGTAGCATGCCCTGAACTTTACTCACATTGCAAGTCTCCTTTTTCCATTTCTGTTCTTTTTCCCTTTCAGTTCTCATATATTTAGCAGGAAAACATATAGCCATTGTTGTCTTACAGTAGTCCAAAAGAAAAAGGTATTTCTAGGCTCATTCTTTGAAATAGCCCACTCCTTTGCAATTTTACCGTGCTTCTTCGTGTATATGAATACATATGTAGATTTGTGCACTTGCAATTATTCTGTTTGTTGAAGACCTCTGAATAAAAATGTGCGTATGGGGGAGGGAAAAGATGAGGAGAGGATCCTTTCCATTGTACACTTAGGGACCATACAAATAATGGATCTAGTACTTGCTGAGTATTTTCATAGCACTTCATACATGATTTTTTTCATCTTTTTTGAATCTCTAAATATGACTGTAATAAAAAGATGTAGATCATTATTTACCTTATTCTTTAGACACATATATCATAAAGCACTACAGGTATGGAATGTGGACTCTGGATGTTTTGTGAAGATGATTTAATTTAGACTGAGATCCACTTGCAGTGGCACACTTCAGGAGCAACTCCACTGCATTGAAGGGATTAATCTCAGCATAAGCTCAAAATCAAGCCAGTTAGGTTTCTTTTGTAGTTTTAATTTAGGCTTGATTAAATAGCTGTTTCAAATATTTTCTCTTTATGGTAGTATTACCAAGACCTGGAAAGGTGCTTCTGCCTTTTCTTGCTTAAACTCAGTTTTATCTACATTTGCTTCATCTGGTGTTTGTTCTATAACCTAGAAAGAACTAGAAAAAGGAGAAGACTAAAGGCAGTGACTGACATTCAGGCATGGGTTTTTAAGAAAATCTTAAATTAATGAGAAAACAACTGTTTCACCCTGTTCACTCTAGAAGAACGAGTTGCAGTTTGCCACTAACATAGAGTGCATGGGCACATGGATGCAGGCATGTGGCGTGCTCTGCTGTCTATTTTTGTTTTGTTTTTCTGTGTGGTAGATATTTCATAGAAACTAAAAGGACTTGAACCGTTTTATTTCAATCCCTGCATCTTCTCAGTGCAGTAACATATCTTTTTTTCTCCGTTCAAGACAGCAAATGTTTTATCCCTAGTTTCAGGATAGAGGTTTATATTTCCTAGAACTGGACAGACTCTGCATTTTTCCCTTTTGCTTTTGTGGTAATCACTGCAGCCTTCCCCACATGCGGCGTAGTGAGCACCTACCTATTTGCAGGGCTGGAGCTCCCAAAGAGCAATGACTTCTTGCAGATGCAGTGCACACATTGGTCTCTGAATATCTGCACATGCTTGTGGCATTTCTAACTTTTCTGCATTTTTCTTAATTTCATTCCATGGTGTTAGAATAGGTCATCAGTATTTTTTTACCCAGCCTCTCCTCTACTACTAAAATATAGAGGTCTAGCAGATTGACACTGTGAACTGTGTTGTATTACAGCAAGTCCCTCTGATGATTAGTTGGAGCTCAGCACAGCATATTTTCTGTGCCCGTTCCGCGAAAGAGGCGCGGGGTCAATGCTTCACATGCAGGAGCTGCAGGGCCTCAGTGCCTCCCAGCCTGAGCACAAATCTGGCGTTCACAGTGAAGGATGATTTAACAATCAGGAACAAAATGCGGCTCCCCTACTCCCAAGCTTCCAGAGCTACTGGCCTGAATATTTTTTCTGCCTAGGAAATGTGGAGAATTTTTTACATTGTATATTACAGGCAGACACAGGCCTCTTCTTAGTGATCTCAGAGCTAAACCTTGGCCCTGGGAGCACAAGAGTGTCCCGCCATGCTGGCATGGTCACACAGCTCTGGTTTGGGGGCAAAGTAGGTGCTTCAAAACCTAAGTGTATGGACATAGTTATAGAAATCCTGGACTTAGAAGGAAAGAGGAGAGAATTTAGTGTAAATTTTTTTCAGTAGAGCAAAAAAAAAATGACTGTAACAACCTCACTATTATTTCGGGAGCTGTACATTTGTCACAACAGTGGGGTTGGAAAGGTGGAAGAGCCCCCTATGTGGGTCAGGCCTTAGTGCCTGGAGCCTGATTCAAATCAGCACAGCAGCATCAGGTCTGGAGCACTGGAATTGAGGCGTGGCCGGAGCAGCCAGCACAATTTGGGCGAGAGCAAGTTGTCACCATGGGGATGCAGCTCTGCTGCTGCATCGCTCGCTGCCGGCACCCACACTGCTTTGGGGATGCTCCGTGGTCGCAGCACGGGCTGCGCCACAGGCCACGCTCAGCCCAGGGCCTCAGGCCTTCGGGCACTCCTGCGGGTGGGTGGATGGCTTGCATGAGACCTGCAGTGATGCAGTTTCACATCCAATTCTGGCTGTGTAATCCAAATGACCGAGTAGAAAATGTGTTATGAGAGACAGAAATATTTTGTCTTTTAAATGTACTTGATCTGTAAAAAAGCTATCAGCAATGATTTGCATTGCTTCTTCCTTGGTTATGAAAGACTTTCAGTCATGTGTGCATAATAATATTTCAGCTGACACTGATAATTACTGTTGGAGTTTTTCGCCAACCACTCTAACAAAATGCATTTTGAAGTTCAAAAGCTAATATGTATCAAATCTGTTCAGTCAAAAACATTTCGTTTGTCTTTTCATCAGTAAGCTCATGTAAGGTAGAAGCAGGCACATGATATTAGACCCTTTTATTTTTATCCTGTTATTTCTTTTTCTTAATTCTTCCAGCAGATGTGAGCAGATGGCTCCAGTGTACAGTATTTTCATATTCCAAGAGCCCTCTTGTGGACAAATGTATTTTTCCAACTATGGATGCCAGGATGTGACTGAACAGTCGCTCTAGCTAGTTTCATCTGAGAGTATGTGACTCTTCCTTCACTTTCCTTTAAAAAGTAGTATTTTGTGAAGCAAAAGTATCAGAATACACTGTCATGTGACTTAAAGTTATGGCATCATATTCTGGATCAACAGAAATATTTTATTTCAATAAAAACATGCAGGTTAGTTTATTTGTATGAATACCTAGTGCATATCGAAACTTCCTAAACTCTGGTGTTTCCTTACACCTGATTCTCTTAATATTCAATGAAGGCATAAAGAGGAACAAGTGCCGATAAGGATAGCAGTACTTTTAAATATTTTATAATTGCCTAAATTATGTTCCCTTGGGAGGAAATGAACCAAAGAGATTGGAATATGCAATAAAATGCTCTTTAATGCATTGGGGAATTGAGTATATTACGACAACTCATATAGATTAATAAGTTGATTTGTATTTAGAAAGACTAATTATAGCTAAAGACCGCTCTGCTGAGCATAGTCTGAGACGCACCCTTGCAGTGTCTTTAGAAATCTTTAATGTATAGAGCACAAAATAGGCTTTACCTTTTTGAAATCTGGCACACGTGTATTTGTATGGCTTACAAAATGCTTTTTATATGCAATGAGCGATAGATTGCTATGTAAATAAGGAGACAAAATATCACACAGCTGTAGCAAAACTGGATGCAACTCCACTGGAGAAATAGAATCTGATTTCTAAGAGGCATTCATGTAACAGGATGAATCTGTGCAAAGCTTGCAGGATGTAAACAGTACTGCTTTATTGATATTCAGGGCTTAATGAGTAGGAAGAAAGTGTACTGCAAGATGATATATGGGATTTAAAAGTAAAATATTCTGTATTTGCACTTTTTTTTCTAATAGGCTTTTTCATTTGATATACAGTTCCAAACTCGCAAGTGATTTGTGGATGATGACAAAAGGTACTTTCTGCAGTAGAACTGTTGCATTCAGTTTATAAGGGATATGGTGTTTATATACTTTTTCTGACACATGCTTTGCATGCACAGTAGTACTAAGAAGGCTTAAGGTTTGGGGTGTAAACTGATCACCTGCTCCTACAGGGAAGAAATTCATCCTCCTGTTGAATTGTGAATTACTGAGATTTAAGGCTTTCTGGAGCAGCAGTGATTATTATTAAAAGAGATATAAAGCTTCAGTCTTTTCCAGGGTGTGCTTCTGATGCTCCTAAATTGCTATGGATAGCTAAAATTGGAAGTTACCTTGCAAATATTGGTTCAGATAGTACTTGCCTCATTTGCACAAAAAGTTCCACAGATGGCAGTTGGCGAAAGCTGAAAAGGGGTAGGAATTGTTTCAGGGAATTATTTTTTATAAAGATGAGGGGGGAAAAAAAAAAATCTTCAGTAGTATTTATCAGGAAACAGTAAGGCATGTTTTACTCCACCGACATCAGAAACTCCTTTCTACATATTTTTCCCCGACAATAGAAAATAAAAGGCAATGCCATTAAATGTCCTGGTGACTTAGCAATTACTATTGCTTTTCTGCTGCAGGCCCTGATTTGTACTGTAGCATTTGGCAGCTGTAAAGCCCTACTTCCTCAAGAAAGCCTGCCCTCTAAACAAGGCAGCCAGGTACCTCATGCAGTGAGTTAGGTGCCTTTGGAAGGGGCCTCAAAAGCTGGTTTGAAGTAACCTGGTTACTGAAATAATTTTGTTCGACTGAAATAATTATCAGTAAAGGGAATAGAAGTAGATTATACAGACATATGCCTCTGGTCAATATAGAGCAGCATTTTTATACTAGAAATAATGGGTGCCAGATGTACCATTACTGTAGTCCTAGCATGCACACTTCCCAGAGAATGACAGCAGGTAAGGTGAGGATTGTGTGTCCCAGGTGAATCTTAAAATAGCTACTTTCCTAACATTTATTATAAGAATTCTCATCAGAAACCACACTAAGAGATCTTAGGAGGAATGACTTCCAACATCAAAGATGAATCGCGTATCATTTGCTTTTTTTTCACTAAATTGTGTATCACTCACACGTACGCTCACCATCCGTGTCACATGAAGTACACATCTGCTCTCTATTTATACCTCTGCCTGTCTCACTCACACAAGTAATAATGATTTTGTTCCAGATTCATCCACCATAATCATGCTGAGGATGTCCTTCCAGTAGGGTGGGGCTAAACTAGGAAAAGTCAAAGAGTTTAAGAATCCTACTTCTCCCTGTCTGAGACAGGTTTCTGAGCGGCCTGTTAGCTGTGGCACAGGGTTAGGGGTTTGGTGGCTGTGCTCTGCATGGAAATCTAGGGGCACGTGTGGAAGAACCTAGTGGTTTGTGTGCCCACAGCTTGCACATCTGAGGAACAGGTATCTATGTGAGGTGTAAGTACAAAAGGAAAGATACCTGGGAACATTAGGAGATTTAAGTATAGATAACAGTAATGGATAGATGTACAAAAGACAACCATTAGTTTCTTTTCTAATTTAGAATGCCTAGTAATCTATCCCATAATTACATAGTAATCTGTCATATAACAAAATACTCTTATATAACGAAATAATTCAACACTAGGGGGTAATGGCATGATGTGTGACAGGCCGGTCAATATTAGATTAGCTAAAGATGTGCCTATATGACTAGGCATGTTAAGTGACAGTTCCTGACAATTGCTAGGCATGTTAAGTGACTTCCTGGCAATTCAAAGAAGTACACCAGAATTTTTTTTCCACCAAAGTGGCAAGTTTGAACGGACATACTAGACAATAGTTTTTCATGGTGGTAGTTTTATCTGTTCATTTAGGAACTTTTGAATTCCTATTTGAACTACTGTTTCTGAAGAAAGCTGGCTTTAAATCATTTATAACAGAAGGCTCTAGCTAGTCATGGATTTAAAAAAAAAAAAAAAAGTGCTCTTGAGACTGCATGCTCTAATGTAGCAGAGCAGCACTCTGTCTTGCCTGCCAGTAAGGCTGGCCTTTGCAGGAAATGTGAAGCATAAGCAAATTTCAGTACAAAGGAGATTACGAGTGCTCATAAATTAATTTCACACTTGCAAGTAAAGGCAGGCTTTCTACCAGGGTTCTGCAGGTGAACAGAAATCCGTTCCGTTACATCCTGTATATTATAGCCTTTCTTATACCTACACTGTGCCTAAAAATTTCTCTCAGATTTACTAGATTTTAAAGATCCACCTGACCTATATATTAATTTCTACTTGCTACCTATCTGTCAGGTGATTCTGTAGTGTTTATATTTCGAAAGCTGATATTATTTACAGAATAGATGTCTGCTGTTTTTTAAATTATATGACAGAAAATATAATGATTTTGTGCTATAGTTTTTGGAATGGCTTGTAAAGACTTTAGAAGAGAGAAAGTCATTGTTTCAGATTTCAAAAATATCCAGATATATAAGATATATATCTTTTTTTTTTATAAAATTCTCATCCATTTTTGTCTCCTGTATTGTCTTAGTCACCAGAGAGTCAGAAGTCCTCTCAGGAAATTAGCCATATAATTTTTTTCAGATACCACTTCATTCTGCCTCCTGCTTTCCTTGAGGTGATGGGCGTTTTAAAGACAGTCTGCACATGCACATGCTGCCCTATATTTTTTCCTGGCACTTCTTTCATAGCCTTGATCTTTACAGGAGAGGATCTCTAGTTCCTTCAGTGAAAATCTCTGTCTCTGTGGTAGAAAAGTCTGTAGTGTCCCTATCTTTATGTTCAGACTTACAGCAAACTCTGAAAATTTAGACCTATGTCATTCATTGCTTGGGGGAAAACAGTGGGAAGCTTTGCAGTGGAGAAGAGTGAAACAGCTGATGTACTTGCTTTAGCCCATGTTGATGCTATGTATAGAGCTATGCCCTGAACAACTTAAGAGCTCCACAGAGCCTGAAGGCTTCGTGGCTAACAAGTTGTACACAGAAGTTTAAAAGGGTAAGAATATCTACTCTCTGTGAACTGACAGGAGATCTGTAGCTAGAGCTAGTAAGTCTCACAAGAGTCAATTCTGTTGTTGTGCTGCACTTTTAAAACCACTGTTTGCAGGAATAACAAGCAGGTGCTCAGAACATGTTAAGCAAGCATTTCACTGACTAGTAAGTCTGTGTGGCATCAATGTTAGTAGCTTCAAATGCCATTTTTTTAAAAAAACATAAATTATACCTCAAGAGATTGTATAAGAAATTGAAATTTCATACAAAAATATGCTAAGCGTTCAGAAGCAATTGTGCAAAATATAACGTATCCTCAAAGTAAAGACACAGACCTGTTCAGAAAGTAGCAGGATGTTGAGATCTGTTATTCTGCACATTAATGTGGAAATTTCAACAGAAGAAGGATCAGATGATTTTTATGGCTTTTTTTTTTTTTTTTTTAAGCTTGGAAAGAGCTAGGAATAGCAAAGATAAATCCTTATCAAGGACCAATGAGTTCTCTCCTAGAATTCTTCAGATACCACAACTGAAGTTAAACTTCAAGTGTCAGTGTGAGATTTCAGTATCTGAGATTCACTGTCTGTTCTATTATTATTATTCTCGCTGTTTATCTTGAAAATCTACTTGTGACATAGTCCTTTCGAAGCTATGCACCAAGGTGTTAATCTGCCTCTCTCTCTCTCTCTCTCTCTCATACTGTTTGTTATTGCAGTAGCATCTGAGCTACCGAGACACAGTGTTAAGGTTAGTCAAAAGAAAAAAAAAAAAAAAAAAAAACTAGAAAATATTTGTGACTCTCTGGGGCAGCAGTATTCATCTGCACCATTTTTTACTGTGTGGTTAAAAAAAAAAATCACTACACTATGTGAACTATGTGATAAATTATGAATTGTGTGCTTAGCTATGCAAAAGTTGTTTGGGTTGCATTCTCCTTTTCCCACTCTGTTGTCCTCCCAGGGTATGATAAAGCTTTCAGTAGCTCATTCAGGAGTGTTTGTGTCCTTGCACGTTTTGAAATACTGTCATTGTCCCACTTTTTTTTGTTAGCTAAGCTAAAGGCTTTGAACTGATGTTTCCAGCAAAATATTTTTCCTTGTAAATATGGACTGTGTCATCATGTGAGCCTGCAACTTTGTTTTTTCTCTTACTCATTGTTACTGATCTTAAATTGCAAACCATTCCTGCAGTGACTCTCTTCTTCATATATGTATAGTATATGCTCACTGTTTTTATAGGAAAGCGTTGTATCATGGTAAATTGCACAGCAATTAAAATTATGCAAATCCTCTAATAAATAAAAACTAGCAGACTTGATGAAAAAAATGTTATTTGGTAATTCTTAGAAATAGGCTTCTCTCAGCACGTCTCTTATGGGAAAAGAAAAGGTATTCTAGTTTATACAGTAGTCTCGCTTTACTTTGTTCCTTTCCAGAGAAGATGAACTTTATTTTTCAAGCACTGTTATGAATTACACATATGTTCCATATATCCTCTTAAACTGTGCTGTCACTTCATGCATAGGAAAGGGAAGAAACTGTAGAGAAACGTATTGTTCTAGAGGTAGCGATGGATGGCACTGCAATGTGCAGACAGCTTCCTAACTTGCAGGTTTTCTCTTGTTTTCTAAGAGTGTGGTGTGGAAGGTCTTTTTATCAAGTTAAGCCTTTTTTTCTGAGTCTTTGTCTGCAAAAGAGTTATGGAATGAAGGCTCATTGACCACTCTGTCCCCATCTGCTGGTGCCATGGGATAAAGATTCAGGAAGTCAGCTGCCTGGACAGGGATGCAAAGGTGCTTATTCCATTGCTTGGCTGCAAAAGGTTTGTTTCATGTTTCAGTCTCAACCTTAAAGAAAGGCACAGTGAGTTACAACAGAAAATCATTCTCTCTCATTTTCATCTCATTTTTGACTGTTACCATTAACGGACACTTGAGGAAAAAGTAAAAGAAATATATCTGAATGATCCTTCCCCTGGAATGACATCCTAAGTTTAGTGATCTATAATCTGGGAGTGTGTCTAGACTATGATGTTTAAAAGCCACTGTGGATGAGTGTAAACTCATTGTGAGTCTTTTCATATCTTTTAGCTTTCACAAGAATATAAAAACTTCAATGAAAGCATTTCTTCTTAGAAATTTCTTCTTCTTCTTAACCATTCATTTCTTAATGCTGTAACAGCAAGATGAGGAAAGGCCAGACTGTGGCTCTCGAGCTGAAAGCTAGGCTGAAGGTACTATTTCACTGAAGAGCAAGTAACACTGTGTTTTCTAGAAAGTGCCTTGAGGTAAGAGCACTTAAATGGATGTTTTCTGCAAAGCCACTGATCTTGCAACAATGTTCCAATACCAATGCTGCTGTCCTGGTCCTATTTCTGTGTGCAGAAATACACACAGACACACAGATACGGTGCAGAAATACCCCTTCTCTACATGGAAGCTTCCCCCTTTTCCTTTGTGCACATACATTTCAGGTTTCAGATTTTTCTGATCTCTGTCATGATTTTGTATATATTGGTAGTCCTTATAATGCTGTCCCTTCTCAGTTTCATCTCCTTTCCTCTGTTCCTATGGAGCTAGCTGCTATTCTGTCCCCATAGTCTCTTTTTGCCAGTTTCTTCTCTCGATTTTTCCACAGTGCTCTTTCAAATAGCTGTCTCTCCTTCTGCCTTGTCTTCATGGCATGAATAGTCCCTTCCTCTATCTAGATTTGTGTATTTCATATCCTTATTTTCTTCACCTAGTATTCATGAGTTGTCCATGTTGTCTTTTATTCTTTCCTCTGTCATGTCCTTAAATCCCCTTTAAAACTTGATTCCACGTACCCATGCAACAGTCACTTCAGATTCTGTGACCAAAGCAAGCACCAGATCAACTCTGTGTTTCTTTTTCTATTTACCAAATCACACATAAGTGAGGAAGTTGATTTTCCAATCAGATGACTCATAACTGTCCACTAGAGCTGATGTTTGAGATTTTTCTTAGAGCTGAGTGAACAACTCCTAAGGAACAATTCAATTAGTGAATGCAACCCATTTTGCCAGTTTTGCATTGTCAAACAGAATTTGTCAGACTTTTACAAATTTTTTCACAAACAAGAATGATACACCAAAGGTCTCCTATGAATTTGCTATGAGATTTCAGCCTTTGAATTGTCCATATATGCATACATGTGGAGTCTCCTTGATCTGATATTGCAGCATGTGATGTGAAATTCATTCCATTCCCTGGGTCTTCATTATAAAAGACTTTTTTTTACCTAAGATGGGCATAATTTCTGTTCTGATGTATATTAATTATAGTTCTGAAATGTAATTTATGGATTTACTCTCTGTACTCATGAGTTCATAGAAGTAAAATGGAATCTAAACTTAGGTGGAGTTATATTCCAGTTGGAATTCCCAAAATGGTGACTTTTTTCATTATTTATCAAGTGCACTATTATTTGGTCTTCTGTACCCCCCCCACCATAATTATTTTTCCAAATTCATTAATTTTGATTAATGGCTCCATCTTTGGATTTTGGCTCCACCTCTTGGCTATCTGCTGCCCAGCTTTGTGCCTTTCCATGAAAGATTCACAGTGGTGTGAAAGTTCTGGCCAACACAGTAGTGCAAGACCTGCCAGTGTTACTCTTGGCACAGAAGGATGGCTATACAGAGAATGATTTCTGTGGACTCTGGATTCTCTAAATTAGACTGAGGTTTCTATCTAGGAGTAAAATGGGATGATATGATATCACACTGAGAGAGTGGCGAGCCCACCAGAAAGTAAATATCAAACAGTTGGTTACGATGTGTGCTTTGGGATGTTCTTGCCAGAACCCTTTGAAGAGGAAGGCAGCAAAGGGCCACACTTATCTGGGGTAGCAAGGAAAGAAATAGGATAAACCAACTTTGTTAGCTGGCATCTGCTACTGCCATGGATACTGCTGCCCTGTGTGGTGTGGGGTGAGAATACGTTAACCAGTGCAGTAGGTTCAGTCTGAGGGGTGGCTTTGCAAACCATTGATGAAGGCTGCAAGCGCCCCTTGGGCAGAAAGGACAGAGTGCTCCAGTCACGCTTTGCAGAAGTGTAGCTATTAGAGCTGATAGTAAGAGCCATTGAGAAGCTAGTCATCTCCTGTGACTGAATGCTAACTAACAACAGCTAACATGTTAGAGGAACCACACCTGTGTACACATGTAGCATGCATTTTATTAACTATAAAATTAGGAGTGAATGCAAAAATTGCTATGAGGTATGGAAGGATGCTTAATATTTAAGCAGGAAGGTAAATGTATACAAGGTTGATTATCTTGTGAGATAAGATGTTGGTATGGTTTCACACATTAATACTAGAAAGAAGCTGCTCATCTGCTTATTTAGGTAGAGAGAAGACCAGTGCTTTTGGCAGAAGACTCTTCAAAAAGATGCATCTTGACCATCTGTTGTCAGATGGAAGTATTCTGCTTCTGAATCATAGGCTCAGATGCCATATTTAGAAAATCTTTCATGGGTAGATCTGCACCACAAAACTGTTTGTGATGATCCTCACATATGCTCACTGAGGTTATATTTTCTGTTTACTTTGGCCTTAAGTTATATGCTCATGTGTACGTATCTTCATTTAGCAGATAGCATATCCTGCAGTTCGCACCATCCTTTGAGAGGCATCCCAGTTGCTTGAGTGAGAAGTACATAATTTTATCACTGGAAAATGCAAGCAGAGCATAAAGGTCCTGTTTCATTTTTATTTATGATTTATTTGAGCAGTCTGTAAGATTTAGCATATGTGCTTAGGAGGCTAGTTGGGTGGTGTTCTGATATGAAAAAGGGCCAAGACATAGAGCCAGTCAACTCATACTCCTTCTTGAGTATATGAGTCTGGGTGAAAGTTTTCCATGTGAAGAAGTCACCTATTTTGTTTCTTGTGCTCTTTAAGATAATTACTGTCTAGTGAAAAGAGATTAAGAAGAAGAAAATTATAGATCAGGTAGTGGGGATCTTTAAAATTATGCAATCAAATTTCAATGTTTCTCTATTTTAATGAAGTATGAAGAAGATTATCATGTTTATGTTCTTTGAAGTTTAATTGTGTCTTCTTACACATATTATTTTGCATAAAATGGTTATTATGCAGAAGCTAGGGATTATTGGTGAATTTTATCTCATCAGGAATAATCCCAAGTTTTTGTTACATGAGGTGAAATGAACAGAGTTGATTTGGCTAGCAGGAAGTAGAAGAAATAGGCAGAAGCTAAAGAAATAGTGTTTATACACATAGTCTCTGTCAAAATTGTCTTAATGAGTAACATTTTGAAAATCAGATCTCTGCACCTGCATAAAGACTCTCCAACTGGTGATATGATACCCCCCTTTGATTTGCCAAAAGAAGATTTATGCCACTGTCACATGTAGTTGCATCACATCTTTTTGTTGGCAATACAGAATTTGCTTAGATAGGCACATTAGGAAAGTACTTAGTATGTTTTAAGATATAGTTTAAAGTCTGGGAAGAAAAGCAGTACTGTGTGAGCCGTCTGCTTCCCATAAATCACCCTCAAAAATTCTGCAGATCAGCAGTTCAATATAACTTGAAATGCAGCTGTTATTAAAAGCAAATTTTGATATGTCTATGAGCAGAGGGGCTTCTGCTTCTTGTTTGTAAACACTTTTGCTGAACGTTAGAACAACTCATTTCTGAGGGGCAAAAGTATTTAGAAATAGCAAATTTCACAGTTTGGCATGTGACAAACTTTAATTCAAGCTGAAATTGCTTGAGGCTTGTCAAACTTTGTAACTGAAACAGTAATGAATGTTTTGTACATCTATTCAAAGATAATCAGCATAACTCAACATTTGGACATTTGTCCATAATAAGAATAAGAAAATCAGTTAGAGAAAATGTCAGTACTGAATATATCTGGTGAAATCAGCGTGTGACTTCCCTTAGTCTGTTACTGTTCTAGTACTATTGTTACTGTGCCCCTGTCGATGCACAGAAAGCACACCCATCAGGTGGAGTTGTTTTCCCAGCAGCTGTTTCACATTTGATTCCAAATGAGGTTACAGGACAGGCCTGTAAATGGAGCTGGCCAACTGTGTGTCCATCGCTTGCAAGGGCTGTAGTTGGAACAGCAGGGCATAATGTCCCTGCAGATTCTGTATGGCAGACTGGTAGGTGGATGGCAGTGTGGCTGGCCAAAAAGGACTTGAAGAATCCTAAAGATATAAGTGACTGAGCACTGACTAAGGCCATGAGTGGGGTGACTGTGCTACCATACATAGGTACACTTATGCATAGGTACACACATAGTATACTCATGAATGCATGCATGCATCAAGCCAGCTTGACCCCCCTACTTCCTCCACAGCTCTGCCCGCCTTGACTGTGATGGACCCTTAGCAGCAGTAATTAAAGTTTCATCAACCAACAGATAAAAAAGAAAAAGTAACAGAATTATATTTGATTTGTGAATGATTTGGTCATAACTTCCCTTTAGGACGTTTAGTTTATGCTGGCTTTGTTGTTACACTGCTGCACGACCTGTCTCATTCTTCTTCCTTAGGCATTAGTAATACACAGAGCTGCAGCCCAGTTTGCCTTGCATGGAAAATCTATGTCTGACTGCAGAGCAAGCTGCAGGCTAAGACATAGTATGCTTAAAAAGTTCCACATATTTGAATATGTTTATTCTAAAGCAGAGAGAAAGACAAAGACCATATGCCAGAAAAGATATACAACAAATTACTCCAACAGTTACACTATAATAACTATTTCCGTGTCATTCTGCAGAGATTCCCACAGTCAGCTGCCTGAGATGTCTCTCTGTGCTTTCTAAGTGGCAAGTGCTGCCTGTTACTGCTGTAGAGGGTCATTGTCCCAGCTATGGCTGACGGGAATTCATTGCAGTACCAGGGCTTTGCTATTTCGCCCCACTGGGATAGATATATATTTTTTTAAGTACAAAGCATGGAATTAAGATTTGCCTTGATTTCACAGATGAAGTCATTCTACAAAATTCTTTTACTGGTTAATCCCTTATTAATTTGCCTCCTTGCAAAGCAAGTACATTCTCCTCTCATCTTCTTAACATAAAAAAATGACCTTGTTATTTCAGATAATGCAGTTTTTTGGGCAAGACCTAATCGTGTCACTAGAAATGTAATCCAGTGAATCCCCTTCTGGCTGATAACAGTTTTTACTACTTGAACTCCCATGAGGGGTTTTGTTTTGTTTTGTTTTTTTTTGGCAGGCTTCCAGGTCATCTAATGTTTAGATAATGAATAATCTAAAGGCTGTAGTTTCTCTGGTTCCTCACTTTGATCTTTCATGGAAGTAAGTTTGTCTCTCAATACTGTTTCAACTCTTTGTTTTACATTTTTTTTTAAAGCTCATTCTTTTTAAATTCAGGACAGGAGAGCACCATTTAGTGTCAAAGTGAGCAACTGTCTTGGGCTTCAGAGGGAAAGAGCATCCAATGTCCATTACTAAAATTCACCAGTTAGGGGCACCCCAGAATTTGCAGGTTGCAAAGGCTGTCAAGAATGTCTTTTTCTGCCCTTGTCAAGAAGTTTTGCAATGGTTCTCCTGTGGATCTCAGCAGCTGATGGCAACCTACTCTTGCACTGTTTAGATTTCACTGGTGAAAGAGAAAGACCTTCTTATAGTCAGAAGACTTGCTGTGTCTTTCATGTCATCCTGGTTTCTCTAGCTGCATCCATAACTTTGTTTTAGATCAAAATTCAGCCTTACATTTTCAGTGCAAACATTCATTATCTTATTGCAGTCATTGTGTCTTTCCAACTCCACTCTGGAACAAGCCAGCGTGCTCTAGTGGCTCTGCCACTATAGCCAGTAGGGACATAATGGCATAAGTGATCTGGCTTTAAGAATTCAGGCTCCCCTGCCAAAGACAGTAAGAAGTAGCCAGAGATATGTGCTAGACATGTGCATGTCAGACTTGAGCATCTGATCCCCTTGCTTCTTATGTAGCGTCCTTGATAGTGCCATCTAGTAAGGATTGCTCCGTGTGCTCCAATGTGCTGTACTTGAAAATTTTCTCTTAGAAGACTACAACAGTAAAAGCTGACCACAAAGCTTTCTCTGAAACATATTGCTGAATATTACTGCGATAAAAAGACAAAACATTAACAGTAGTGTTTGATTCAAAAATATCAGTAAGCATTAATCCCTATTGCTCTTCTGTAAAGACCTACGCTAGTTCTGATTTAACTTGTTAATCAAAAATAGTCCCTAGTGACTACTTTTCTTTCCTGATTTCTGTCTGTCTTTCCTGCCTTTACACATATATCTCTCTGTATGTCAAAATGTGATGAGGTTTCCTACTCATAAACATTTAAAAAGCATATGCAAATTGCCTTTTATCAAAAGAAATAGGAGACAACAGATTTACCCTGCCAAGTAATACATATGAAACTGAAAAACAGATAAAGTAACGTGGATCAAACATGGCAGTGAACACTGTGAAGCATTTTAATTTCAGATGTTTAGTTACCATTTCCAGATGTAATAAAAAGCTTTCTTATTTTAAATGCTTCTGCAGCAAGAGCTCTGGGCAGTTAGGAAGAGCAGCTTTCTTCCTTTCAGATGAGAAGTTCTCAATGTGCAGATGACTTTTGAGTTATCATTCAGAATGGTGCTGCCAGTTATTTTTCTGATAGCTGGTCATGGTATGAGGTGGAACTGGATTCTAATTAAATACCGGTTAGAAGGTCATAGATGTAACCTTCGTTAAGCAAAATAACTAGCGTGGGCGTAGAAGGGAAGGAATAGGCAATTGCAATCCTTCTCTGTTAAGTTCAACTGACAGTGGCTGTTGAACAGCATTTTTTACTTTTGGCCAGGTTACAGAAGAATAAGAAAACACTTGCTGTAGACTTCATTTGTCTCCATGCTGAAGCAAACCCAAATCTAAATATATCTTAGATGAATTCTAATAGAGATGTAAGTAGACATATATGTTCCTATAATGTCATCTGTCAGTTATGGTACATGACTTTCCAGCTGCTGAAAACTTCAGCTTAGGAGCTTGACAAGAGTCTTTGTGTCCTGTTTGTTGATAGCTTCTGTCCCGGTGCAACTTGTTGCAGTTTGATTGCTGTCCACATGTTCACTGGGTCTCTATTTCTGCCTGAAATTGTGAAATAATGTAAGACAATTAAAGCTTGGAATAATGTTCACCTAGTACTGCCTTTTCTTCCCCCTGCTGGAAGCTTTTTCTTATTTCTCTGCATAAATTCAAGGTAGTTCTCAGGCCTACAGACTCTGAGCACTTGTGTTTTATGTTCATAGAGCACATAGAACACATTTTCTATCTTTACAAAGAGGTGTTTGTCAGTGGCTTTGCTCTTTTTCTTCATTAGTAAATCATCCTCTTTTCCGTTCTCCATTGTCTCTGTAAAGACCACCTAAATTTGACACTCTAAAAGGTTTCTGTGATGAAGATTTGTTTTCTTCATAACAGAGTGACTTTGTTTTTGATTTTCTTGGCAAATTTAACGTTCCCCAGGCACATTCTGTGTTTACATTCTGGCAAGGTACTACGTTTTTACCACACTAGGGAGTTTAAATGCTACACATAACTCGAGCAAGTTGTGTTTGCATTTTAGTAGATTTTATTAGTTCAGAGCACATCTTTACCTCTCTCCTGAATTATTGATAAATATTTTGTCATTGGCGTAATTGAACCTCACCAATAAGTGGAAAGATGAAATAGAATACGTCATTTGTTCTTCTACCTGAATTGCAAATGATAGGACCTACAATGGAATAGAAATCTTGTAACAATGCTGTCTTATATCTGTTTGGTACTTGTGTAAGAAGCTTTGTAAAATAGGTAGCACCAGGCTCAGAAATTACCTTCAAATTGGCTTCCATTGAAAAAGGGACATGACAGAAGACAGGCATACAAATGGCTACTGTGGAGAATATAGAAGGGAACACAGTGAGGAGATTAGGGGATTCTCTTGACTGTGGCTATGCCAAAAATATTGTGATATTAAGTAAGGCACCTGAAATGACATTCAAGCTGTGAACCTTTGAGCAGTGTTGGAAGTGTCTAAGCTCTAGACATCATTTTTGTACATTTAAAGTTGTTTAGACTTGCGAACCACTTATTGCTGATGTCGCATGCAAAGAGGAGGCATTCCTGTGAACCAGAAGCACTGGAAGCACTAGACATGCCTATTAACGACCTGAAACGATCGTTTTTCAGGTAAAATGCAGGGCAGTGACTGCTTTTTGTTGAAACATTGTGTTGTTTTGTCTGTGGTCTTTCTTCTATGCCCATGCCCTTGATGTAACAGTTCAAAATAAGAAGAATCATCCTGGAAACACGAATGCAATTTTCTCATGCTGAGGAGAGATACTGAGACTTCTTGCAAGCTGAATGGAGTGTGTTGTGCCCCTCCAAATGGGATTAGAAACAGCGAGCATTTCTTGGTGAGAACTGCATAAACTGTGGGTGTTCAGCCTAGTGAGGTTCAGCCAGGGCTTGTAGCCAGCCTTTGTTTGGAGCTGCAGGCAGAGACTTCCACTCAAGCTCCATCTTGCCGAGCTCCTCGTGGAAGTGTGGGCAGTCTTTCTCTCAAAATCAGAGAGAGCACAAATACAAACATGACTCCCTAGTATAGCAGTGCAGGACTGATGATGACATAACAGAGGTGCCAGGCTTTTGTAGAGACTGATCCTGTAGGCTACTGTTAGACATACTCCCAGGGCATTGGGAGTGGGTGGACTGGCTAACGCTCACTCTGGGCTACTGCCAAAATAACTTTCATAGACTGTCTAGTAACAAGTTACATGAAAAGAACTTTATATTACTGAAACAGAAATGGTTCTTTATGTAGAACGTTTTTAAAGGATGTCTGTATCAGTGCCCTCACAGATGGCTTCTTGATGCCTCATTCAGGTTCACTCATCTTCCTTCTAGCCTGTAGCACCAATCTTTGGAGAGGCAGTTTCAGGTGTAATATGTGTTCATCCTATAGTATGAGTTCATAAGGGATGTCGTAGGCTCCAGCGTGTGTTTGTCTCCACGTTATGAAAAAGGAAGTTCTGAAGCACCTCAGACTCTGCAGTTCATCCCCATTTTGGTGCACTGAGAGCTTCAGGCATTGGCACACCCCCAGCTGCAGTGCTTAGGAAGCGCTAAGAACAACATCTTTTTCCTTTGATGCTATGCTGGATGCTGTGTTATGCTAGGTCCCTCTCATTCCCAAGATAATTTCTGAAGAGCAGCCATGCCTCAATGCTGAGACCTTGTTTTTTCTCCTCAATGTACTGTCAGCACTCAATAAATAATAAATAATAGTTATGTTAGTATCTTTTTAATGAGCGGAGCCTATAGTCCCAATGTGCAGTAGCTGTGCATGCATATCTCCATATGCAATATTAATGGTTATATTATATAACTGTGTAACAGTGTCAGAAGAGTCAAAGGGACTTTTGCCTGAGTGGGAATCTGAATCCGTTATGAACAGCAGGGGTTGACCCTAGATGCATACAGCCAACATTTTCTGTTTACTTGATAAAAATACTCAGCCTTTAACAGTCAGAGAGAAGTTTCAAGAACATATGCCATGTTCCTTCCTCTGTTATATATTTTTCTGTTTCACTGCTTTGGAAAAGCACAAAATGAATGCATATAACCACTGCTGTTTGATAGGCTGTACATAAATAAATAAATAAATAAGAGTGACAAGGTCCCACTCAAAAAGCTAATAGCTCCCAGGAGACCCAGCTGGTGCCTTCCCAAGTCTCCCTGAACATCCAAGCACCGTGTTTCCACTAACTCGTTCAGAAGGAGAGGGATGTGCAGTGTCATACTCCCCCAGGCACTGCTGTGAGGGGAGGAGGGCCACCTAGGATGCTGTCTGCCTGGCTGGCAGCCGAGCTGCACACACACGTCAGAATTTGCTTTTCTGATTCTGTTTGGAAGCATCTGCCCTCCCTTTAGTTCTGGACCCTTCAGCCGGCAGCTCTGTGTGCATGTGCACAGGAGGGAGCACATCGAAAGGCAGTGGTTAAAATACAAGAGCTAGCTGCAGCTTACTAAAGCATTAGAGGAAGACTGGGAGTGAAGAAGGGATTTGGGGAGAGCATGGAAGAGAGGGAGAAGAGGAAAGGTGCTGGAAGTGCTACATGACAGAAAGAGAATAAAGAGAAGATACGAGAAAAGAAGAAACTGGAGGAGGAAAACAGGAAGATGGAGATAAGAGAGAGAGTAAAAAGGAGTGAGGGAGGAGATAGGAAGGAGGAACAGTAAAGGACACAGTTGAGGGAAAACAGAAGAGGGATAAGGGACTCTCTTAGTAGGCTTTAGGAAGAGACTAGAGAAATGCTGGGAGTCTCTGGGAATGAGAGCTGGCATGGTATTCCTTAAGGACAGAGCTGTTGGAGTAGCACCCTTCAAAGCTATTACTACTCCCAAGCAGTTTTTTATGGCCATACTATCATAGTAGTGAGCAAGTAAATAAGTGTTGATATAAAGCATGATTTTATATACATATAAAGCAGTGAAAAAATTGATGTGATTATAAGGCTCAGTGCATAAAGAGGCTTCATTCTAAGGCTTGAATTCTATGGCTTATTTCTGCAAAACTTTTGTTCCTTCTGCTAATGGATCTAAAGCCAAGTCCATAACTATAAACATTAAGCGCATGCTTAGGTTTCTTTGAAGTCAGTGGAATTTGAGTAGCTCTGTTAAAAAGAGATAAAGGATTTGTTTTGAATCCAAACATTTGAGGTCAAAATATGGAGGAATATTATTAAAACAATTATAAGTGCATATCTTGTATATTTAAGTGCATATCTTTGGAATAATAATGGCTGGAATCAATTTAACAAAATAGCCAGTATAAATTAACGTGGAGCTCTTTCATTCTGGAATAAAGGAGCACACATACACACATACTCATCCTTCCCATTTGTAATTCTCACCTTCTTTTTTTTTTTTTTTTGGTACATATCTGTGTTTTAATCAAAGCTTTCATAGCTGTGGACACTCTATTCTCAACAATGCCAGCTCCATACAGATGGACGTAATGTACTTTGTTTTCTTCACAGGTGAGCATGATTGCAAACAGCAGGTATCAATCTCAGACAAGCTACTTGATGTTGTTCTGTTTCACAGTAGTTGAGGTAAGAAAATGTTGTAAGTGCATTGCTAAGTAACTTGAACATTTTTTAAGAAAGTGTTACAACACTTTCAGACAGATTTATATTTATCAACGTGTTTGTATTTATCCTAATATGGAGTGTTATCTGCTATATGGCAATCACTTTTTGTGGCCTCGTAACTGTAAATATTTGTTTTAGTTCTTGCATGAGATGAAGTGGGGTACTTAAACCTGAACTTTGCATTTTAAGTGGATTTAATGTTATGAAGTCCCAGAATCCAAGCGCATCTAACAGGATGAGAAACATTCAGGGAGAGGAGAATTTTGGCACTAATCATTCACTGAGAGCAGTGCAACTGTGAGAGAAAGAACTAGTGCTGATGAAAAGCACTAACAGTGCTAATGAAACTTTTTAATGTGTTCTACTGTCAAGACACACACACTGCAAGGCTGCTGCTTCCTTGAAATGGATACAGCATAGTAATTCAGTAACTTCTTTATTTTGTAATGTAATCTTTCCAAGCAATTTCTCAGCTTGGCTCTGATAAACCAGTAACGCCATAGTAAACAATTTTGCTAATACAAATAATTGTTAGAGTTGTTAAGGACTTGGGTAACAGAGAATGAGGTGCAGATAAATGTCCTGTATGGAGGAGCTGTGTTAGTAGAGAATGTAGAAATGAGCCAGCTGCCCTTTAGTTGTCCTCACCTGCTGGTAAAGAAAGCAGCTGAACAGATCTATAGCTTGGAGCCGATATTGTTTCTTCTCCTCCTCTTCTTAAGGCCTTTTTAGATCAAAGCACAAAAATAAATAAATAAATAAATAAAAAATAAATGGAGGCTAAGGACAGCAAACTAAAACTCATGAATGAATTTCCTGTACCTGTTGCATATGGATAAGGTCTTGAACTTTTCTTTGTGGGATATTTTTAGTGTATTTAAGAATATGTTTAGACAATTGAAGTCATTCCTAAGAGCTTGTGTATAATAACTATTCCAATTGATTTATAAATTACTCTGTATTTCTTTAAAACACCCACACTGATGATATTTCTCATGAAAAAGGAAAGGAAAAGATTATCTAGAAGTATGTATTCATTACATCAATCTGGTAAAATACAGCTACTGGTGCTGGATTAGATTGCTCTGTATCAACAGCAATGAACATTTCTCCTCCTGAGATGTTTTTTTATCTTTAGAGGAAGAGTATATGACAAAAGCTCCTCTGTGTCTCCATTTTCATTGCTTCTGTTGCTGCTGTGCTGCTAGTTGCAAAGTTATTGCAAGACAGTTAAGATACTAAGTAGGAAGTGCATTAATACAACCTGTGTGCATGATATGCATTTCTTAGAAATACCATGTACAGTGAATTATGTGTGACTTAGCTTATTTTTGACTTAGGCTGTGTAATTAATGTCAAGGTCAGCTGGGTCAAATCTGAGGTTGTCCCCATTTCTGTGTGTTTTTTCATTTGGTGTTTTTTGTTGTTGTTAACTGAAATTTCCTAATATTCATAACTGGATTAAATGCTGGAAGCTAGCATGCCTAATAAGCTATGTAATTTGCTTAAATCCACATTTGGATATTGTCCTAATTACTATAGAATCAGTATGCAGCATGTTGGATATTAGCAGTGCTTTATGAAGAAAAAGGTTAATGTGATAAAATTATGTGACCGAAGATGGTTGTATCTTTTTTAGCAGCTGTCCACTCCATTTCCCAAAGGTTAATTTTCATGTAGGCTTAGTGAGAATCTGATTTTGTAACCCTTACGTTCTGTACTCAAATCTCCTACTGATTTTAATTTCTCTAAAATAAGAGAAATCTTATTGGGGAGGATCTGTGAAAGACCAAACACTAATCATGTTTTACTGCCTCTCTATTATCTGAAATAGCTGTATTTCATATTTGCAGCTCTTCCACACAGCACTCAGTTCAAAGTGAAGGAATCTTAGATACTTCTAAGAACAACAATAGTTTCTGGCAAGGTGGGATGTGCAGAAGCTGCACCATGCTTTAAGGCTGTCACAGCTAAGTCACTAGGTGGCTCTAAGAGAAGAGAGATCTTAGTTCTGGCAGGTAGCAATTAATCCTTTCCAGAAAGGAATTCTGGAGACATTTGTGTTCCTGGATTCTGTCCAAGCAATAGGGTTACCCTCTGCTGCCTGCTAGGACTAGAATCTTTCGTGCTGACTACGTGTGCTCGAACTCTTGCTGCTTCTATTCCCCCTGCTATCATGCCAGTGTGCTGTCACCTGCAAGAACGCTTCAGCTGCTACCTTTTAAACCTTTTGCTCTGGGCGGAGCTTACAGAATTCCCCACTTACTGCATTTTTCCACAAGAAACGTGTAATTTGAACTGCTGATGTTTTTACCTGTTTTCTAAATCTACTTTTGGACAAATGCCTCTCCTCCCTTCTCTGCCTTTAGTGTTTTTTCCTGAATGATCCCTTGCTACTTCTCGCTGTAGTACTATGTGGAGTTAAGCTGATTAGCTGCATGAAGGCATCTAGTGGGGATTTCCAAAAGCAGAGTTGCATATTAACCAAACATGCATATATTTTATTACATAATAATTTGATGATGTGCTCTATTATATCAGTGATCCTTATATACTCTAATAAATTCCATACCCTTTAGCCTAACAGTCTATTAAACATAGAGTATTTTTAAATGAGAGGGAATCTCAAGTAAGTTAATTTAGTTAAAAGCTTTAAAGCTTTGGGTATTAATAATTCATGATAGAAAATTGATGGCAAGTCCCCCAAAGTATCTTCAAATCTTGTTAATTTATCAGTCTGCTGTTACCTTGGCTCTTTAATTTTCCATCTGCTTCTTGCAGTTCAGGATTCACTTCTCAGAACAACAGCAAAGTCTGTCTGTCTGTCTTAAGTAACTTTGCTACTCCTGAGAACTTTTCTTCCCTGTTGCCTTCCTGAGCTTCCTGATAAAGCTCAACCAGGTGCTTTTTGCCTGAAAGGTGATTATGGTGAGAAAGGATGATCAAGTCAAAGGGAAGGCCTCTGGGACTTTCCTTTAATACCAATCCTTCAGTAAATTTATGTGCCAGCTTACTGTGCATACGTATGTGTATATATTTATGTGTGTGGGGGGTGTCCTTCTGTGGGCATATAGCTAAGTATAAGACTGTCCCTATATAAAGGGGAAAACTAAGTAATATCTTTATTGCTACCTGTGTAGGTAAGCAGATGGCTAGTTTCACTTTGTAGCAATTCATTTATTTTGAGGGGGGGAGAAAAAAGACTTTCTGATATGAGTTACAATATTTAAATCATAATAATTGTGGTGAGTCACTATTAGAATGAATTACAGTCATTACGGTTCACAGTAAGTCAGAACTGATTCCCAGAAAGGTAGAAATATTTCGATCTGAAGGGACTCCTGGAGGTTATGCAGTCCATCTACTTGCTCAGAGCAGGGCTCATTTTCATTTTAGATCAGGCTGCTCAGATCTTTTTCCATTCAAGTTTTGAATATCTCTGGGAACAGAGATACTGTGATGAGAGCAAAGTGCTTGAATGATGATGTATGGAAATGGATGCTTCCAAAAAGATGTTCTGTAGGCATTTGGGGGCTTACTAACTTCTGTGTGAGCAGGCCTGATGCATCGAACAGAAACCACAGATAACTTTTTACAGGTGGCATTGTAAGCAAGTTGATCTTCTCCATCTTGGCGGATTCACAGCCTGGCTTTCTTAAGCAAACTAGTGTAGGGGGTTCCTGTGAGGTGTCTTCCCTGGCCTGGCCATAGTGTTATGCACAGATTGGTGCAAGCTGGTAGAAATGGTTTGTATCTTTGTAGCTGCCTGCTTTTTGTCACAAGACTGCCATTAGACTTGAGCTTTTCCTTTTAGATGAATGCTCATGAACAAGCTACAAAAGAAAGGACATTTTCCAGAGCAAGCGTGTGTGTGACATGAAGGTAATGAAGTAGTCCTGATGCTTAACAAAAACGCATCATCACCATATTTCTTCTGGCTGCTTGAATGGTGTACCCTGAGGGTACAGAACAGCTGTGTTTGGGCTAATGAGTATCATGAATTAGATGTCAAGGATTTTTAATAATTAAAAATTTCAAAGTAATCTAAAGAAAATTATTAGCTCTATTTCTAGTTTTATTAAACAATTACATGGTAGCAATGAATGTTGTCTGCAGTTCTGTTCTCTTCTAGACTAGTAAATGCCAGGTTGTGCCAGGTTGGGGAAGATGTTTGCGTTTTTTTTTGTGGCGGGGAGGAGAAGTGGGGGACTAATACTTTGGAACACTGGCTACAGATATCTTGAATTTGCTCTTTCTATGTTCCTCCTTTCTTAATTTTATCAAGTAAATGGATAATATCCAACCTGGGAATGGGATTTCAGGTGTAATGTTAATGAGGAGTGTCTGGTATAATTTGTAAGAACATAAGGAGTTCCAGCACAAAACTGTGTTTGAACTTATCCAGCAGAAGCTGTTACAAAGAATGTATTGGACTCCTGCGAGAATGAGCTGTATGTGTTTAATGATAACCAGAACTGGAAATATGCGGTGATTATAGTGCATAATTTATCATATTAGCCCATGTGTCTTTTCCTTTTGAGAGAAAGTTACTAAGTGGATTAATTTAGTCTTACATACTTGTATGTGAGTCTTTGGAGTCTGTTTAACTTACTTGTTCATGATAAGATGGGTAAGGGCCAAGCTCTGTCACAGAAAGAGATAACTACATAAGTTTTTAACTTGAAATTTCTCCTAAATTGATGAATCCTCAGTATCAAAAGGCAGATCATGCAGTTCCTCACGGGCTCCCATGCCAACATGGAACTCTAACTTTCTTTGGACAGTTCTATGTGCTTTTACCTTTCTGCTCCTCATTATCTCAGAAT
Organism: Nothocercus julius; assembly: GCA_013398735.1. Lineage (NCBI taxonomy): Eukaryota > Metazoa > Chordata > Aves > Tinamiformes > Tinamidae > Nothocercus > Nothocercus julius. The sequence continues at coordinate 206,769 of VZSV01000052.1, read as the reverse complement.
GTATCATTCCCCTGTCATGGAATTAGCAAAAGATGAGGACAGCAAGTATGTAAAGATAAAAATAAGAGTTAATTTAAACTGAGTAAATTTCAGGTTAAGTGTGGAATTTTAGAAGTCCAAAGGGTTAACTGATGGCTTCCATACAAGTTTTACTGCAAATGAACACAATCTCCTTCAGTCAAAACAAGTTGATCTTCATCTCTTCAGTAACTGCATGGGTGCTCACAGATCTTTGAGCAATGGGCTTGCAGTGTATGTAAAACCACTGAGGACTCCTAGCTACGGAGTTCCTATAGGTAGGTAAGCAGTGGGTGAGAGCGTAAATATATCTGCAGGCTGAGCACGCCCCTGCTTCATACCCGAGTGGGGTTTCAAACTGATGAGCTTTCATATTGTCTCTGCAACTCTGATGAACAGGCAAACACATTTCACTTGAAAGCATCCCAGTAATGGCTATACAGAATGTTTAAATGATTAGTTGTATTAATTAGTCTCACTATTTACAGTGAAAAATCTACAGAGAAGAAGGCAAATTACAACACAGAAGAACTGCCAGATTCAAATGAGTGAAATGAATTCAGTAGTATGTAAAGGCAGTCTTTTGAATTGGTCTGTAAAACCTTCAGGCATTATACAAATGTCTGTGAACTAATTTTGGAATATGTATAAAATATAGCTGTACAGATATATTGTACTGCATAGGGCAGGGCAGGGTGATTTTTTTTTCATTTGAATGCTGCACCACGAATAAGCTAATGTTTGTATTGGCTACGGATTCAAAATCTGCTGCATCAGTATTCCAAGGTATTACTGACTACATCTGATTTTTTCTTTCATTGAAAGAAGTGAGAAGAAAGATGATGTTTTGGGTGTGTTAGACCAGGAAGTTTGTTCCAAATTCCTGAGGTTACTCGTACAATTTCTATCAAATCAATTATGCCAAATTTGCAGTCAGTTTATATTATATTGCAGTTTTTGGAAAATGTGTCTTCCCGTGATTATAACTATATAATTGGGGTAATAATTTTCTAATTGGTAAGTGTTTTCTTTCTAAGCTTATCTCAGGTCAAATTAAATAATCATTACTTGTGATTTCAAATATCAATGTTTATTTTACATTGACAAAACTGTTCTGTATTTTGTATTTTGAAATTATAGTGGTGGATATGTTAATACAGGCTTCAGTTCTTAAATGTACAAGCATTAGATATGCAGTGTCCTTCTGATATCCTGAATTTGTTTTTCTAGCCTATGAAGATCTTGAACGCAGTAAGACTTTTCATTTCTTGAATTTGAAGATAGCAAGCAGTTTTATGAAGACTAATTATCTATATAAACACTGACTAGGTAACTAATGTGCTGTGACTGCTACTTATTATATCAAGCTCACTCATTTCATCGTTGCCTTGTCCTCCTCCTCACTTGTTTCATCTCCATCTGCTTGCTTTCTCATATACTTAGACTGTACACCATATAGATTAACAATGCAGAAGTATGCCTGCATTCTACTCACAACCATAATGCACTAGCTGCAGCTACAGTAGCAGATTAGTGTAGAAAAATAGGGCTGGAAAGAGTTTTAAGAAATCATCTTGGCCATCTTCCTTTCCCAAATGAGGATCAAATACATCTTGGTCCATGTAGATGTACCCCTACGCTGCTGTTACATTCACCAGTTTCTCCATCACTCTGTTGTGCTGCTTATCATCCCTACAGTTAAGTTTGGATTAGACACTGGGAAAGGCTTTTTCTTTGTGTTTGAAACCAGCTGCTACAGGTCCCTTCCAACCTCAACCATTACACTTATCCCACATAAACACTAAGAACTGACTATTGCTTTCATCTTTACAGCAACCTTTAATGTGCAATATTTGAAAGCTGTTGCAACCCTCTTCAAGTCTTTCTTCTATATACTAACAACATACATTCTTTTAACATCTTTAGATCTCTGATTATTCTTGCGTTTTTGGATTGCTACATTTTATTTCTATAAAGGAGTTGGCTCTTTTTCCTTAGTACTTTTTGCCATAGCAATCTTTTGCAGCTAGAAAATACCATAACAGTGATGGTGTAAAGCCTATGAAAAGTCAGTAGATTTGTTTTAGAACTGGAATAATGTCCCTGCTATGAAGGTCATGATTTCAAAGTATTGCAAGACAATACAGCTTAGTTTCCATGTCTCTGTTTACCCTGCTCTATACTGCATCTCTTGAACTGTTGTTTCACTTAAGATTAGGTTGCAAATACAAACAACAAGAAAAATCTTTGGTGACTATCAGGAGAATTTCTGCTCTGAGATCAATGAAGCTATTCGCAAGAAAGGTACTTTCAAACCCACTCTGTCTGTCATCTAACTTTCAATTGACAATTTTACCAATAGCCTTCTGGAAAAAAAAATGTCTTCTGGGCTTTTCTCTGCCATTCTGCTGTCATTGATATAAATCAGCAGGGAATACTATCATTCTAGAATGTATTAGCTGACTGCATAAGTCACTGGGGATTGTGTCTTTATGCTTCTATTCATTTGTTTTAACAAATGTTTGCATATTTAACTGTGCAACCAATAAATATCACATCCTTTTTATCAGAAGTGTAGCTCTGGTTTACTTCAGCCAGTTGCATATTCATGAGATGAAGCCACTGGTGGCTTATAAAATATATCTGCAAAAATGGGAATTAATTTACAAGTATACAAAGAAAACAAATATTTAGCATTATTTTTTTGTTGTTTTTCATGAATTCCTTAAGCTCAGACCTACCTTGCCAGTGCTTTTCCTAAGTATTTTTAAACATCGTTGCAATAACAAATATTTTCCTATATAATACAACAATAGAAATTTATGAAGAGAACAGTATGTAATAAGTATGTGTATACTTTTCAACTGGTGCACGTCAGGCAGAGAGGCTCATTCAGATTTTTACTTAACTTTATCAGTACCTGGAAACCAAATCTGTCGAAATGTTGCAAACCAGTCACTTGTCAAGAGGCAAATTAACCAACATGCCATTCAAAATAATAAGGATAACAAAAGAACAAGAAATCTTGTTTAGTGTCTTATGTGCATTATTAGTACCTCTGGAAATGTAGTGGCGACTGTGCAGTACCGCCAGAGATGCCCACTGTGTCTAGCAATGTATATAGCTTCCGAAGAAGCGAATGTTGTGGCCTCTTTGTAATCTATATGCAGACAGAGCAGGCTGTATCATCCTGAGAAATCCTTAGCACAGAACCACTTTGTCTCCCATGTGCCTTATTCTGTGTGTCTTGCACCAAATAAATCTCTATCATCAGGGAAACGTGCATTGGGTTGCATCAGACTATGCTGAGTATGAGCAGGAGCAGAGGTTGGGGTACAAATATAGGCAGGAGCTGAGATGTGGGCATAAAGCACCTTCCAACAGCTTTGACCACTTTGACCAGTCCTGACCAAAAGCTTCTGCAGAACTTTCAGGTGCTTTTCATTCTCAGATGCTTCTCAAAAAAAAAAAAAAAAAAAAAAAAAAAAAAAAATTAAATTTTTGTATACCTTCTGCTTAAAAGTTTCATGGAAGTTCTTCTGGTATGAAGTTCCTGGATTAAATATATGTATACATCTCCACTAACTTTTTACAGAATAAGCAGAGATAACTGCTTAATTCTTCTGCAAAGCATCAAGTTGGCAATCACTGTGTTTGCTTACATAACACCATGATTTCTGAATGAAAAACAGAGCATGAGATTTTCATGTTTTGGTTTCTTTCATCAGTGATCTGAGTCTTCTGTCAATGAAGCTGACTTTAAAACTCCTCTTTGACTTACATACTGTATTCTCTGGTTTGTAATGGCATCTGTCTGTGGCATTTGTAGCATGGGGCACTAGATGCAGCCAAATAACAAAAGTGAATATTGTACCAAAAAAAAAGAAAAGACATTCCAGTCTGGTGCAAACTATGTATGTAAATACCTGAAAGCTACATACTAGTGCCTGCCTAGTGTCACTGTTGTAAAATCACATGGAAAGCATGAAGAAAGCCTCTGTGCATTGTAATGTCTTTTAATAATTCTTCCAGTCATCTCATCCTTCATTTAGTGAGAGTCAGATACCACTTGCTGTCATTTAATATATCAACCAAAAGGACAGAGCATTCTTGGGCCAGGTACTGCCAGAAGCTTTACCGGTTTTGTTCAATCTCAAGAGGCAAAGGCCAAGAGGGGACCTTACTGTTTGTCCCAGGTCAGGGGAGGGTGTAGAGAAAGGTTCCTCTCTTCAGGAATCCAATGTGAGAAAAAGAGGTTGCATACCCAAATTTGAACACAGGAAATTCTGAAAAGCAGAGATAAGTTTTGGTTCTTTTTTTAATGTAGTGTAGGTTATACAGAGAGCTTGTGGAATCTCCCTTCTCCAAAATATGTAAAACTTGACTGGACATGGCCCTGAGCAACCTAATCAAACTGTAAGTGCTTTGAGCAGGAGGTTGTACCCAGTCCTGATCACAGTCCTGCTATTGACTTCAGTCTTCAAATCCAGCCTTAAACCCTAACAGTGTGGCTATTTGTAGGCAACTGTAGACGAGAATGAAATTTTTTTTTATGTGGACATTAATGGATGTTGGACGCTGAACTAAAGAAGAGGGAAGATAAACTTGACGCTAGGCAAAATTCACCACAAGGTGTCTCGTGTCACTGCAGATTGCTCATCACGCGTGGAGCTATGCAACTCCATGTGGTGGCTTGGGTTCCCCCCGAGGGCAGGTTAAGAACATGTCAAATATACTAGATGAGAGTAAATGCAGGGAGACTAACATTGCTGAATATGAGCAAAACTCTCCGGAAAGAGGAGGAAAACCAGCAGTTCAAACTGAAGTATGACAGCTAGAGGAGTGACTGCATGTTGCAACAACAGGGTTTCAAATCTGGTTTGCAATTTCAAAGGCCATAATTAGCAAATTAAGTGGAATCTTTAAGGAGGCTGATATACCCCTTTAAAGCCTGTTGCTTTACGTATCACGTGTTGGGATGACAGCCTTAAGGTAACTTACCTACTTGTCTGTTGGCTTTTGGAGCGCAGACAAGAACCGTATAGATATAAATCTGTACAAATATTTGGCACATATATTAATGCTTAATTTCATATATATATAATATGTAACTTGATTGATATGCATGACTTTTAGCACTGGCGCAGGCTCTCCTCTTATTTTGGAGATGCAGCTTGGATGGTGACAGTTCTGCATTTTGTTCATAGCTCTTAAATGACAGCTGTAAGCACTAATGGGCTTATTAGTTACCCATATACCCGAGCGAGTATACTCGGTATCC
>VZSV01000052.1:189529-200733 GCA_013398735.1 Nothocercus julius | reverse complement strand
GGCGCTGCGGGCTGCACTGGGGGCCCCAGCCCCTGCCCCCCCCCGCGCGCCTCAAGGTTATTTTTAGCTTCGATTTATGTAACTGCCTGTCTCGAAATTGCCTGCTCAGTTCCACTCCGTTTGGTGAAAATACCTTTTTATTTTTTGAAATGTTGCATTGGTTGCCGGTGGATGTGCTACTTAGGAAAAACCTCATTGTTTAGAGCTGCGTACTAATATTTCATCTCATACTAATTAGAACAAAACCTTCTCTTGCTTTATTTGTTTTTTATTTTTTTGAAAGTAACCTGGTTTAAATGAAATAGATAGAGAGCAATTCTGCTTGGTTTAGTCATCTGCATATGTCACAGTTACTGATGTGTGTGCAAACTAAACCTCTCTGAAATTTAATATGATCTTCCATCGATCAGGTTAAAATAGATGCAAGATTTATTTCATTGAATTTCTTTGTTTTTAGGAAAAAAATCTATGAAGGAAAAGCAATAAAACGTTTGCTATCCAATTTATTGAATGTATTACTTATAATGTCAAAAAACAAGGTCATTAGCATCATTTAATAATCCCTGACCATATTGGGCTGGAAAAACTAAGAGGGAACAAGGAGGGAATGTTTTAAACATTAGGATGGATTGTATATGAACATACCAGGTTACACATACAGAGGTTACTTATAAAGAGTTTTCTGTTAATCATTTGCCGGGATTACAAATAATTTCTAAATAAAATCTTTAAGAAGAGACATCCTAAGATAGTAACTAATAATTTCACGGATTCATTACTCTTCAGGAAATTATAACAAGTATGAGAATAGAGAGCTTCATCAAGTTGAAACTGTGGTAATCTCAGACAGAATTCTCTTGTGCACTGTAGTTCCATGAGGTTCGGATGGTATCCAGCAGAAAAAACTCATGGTCAGGCTCAGTGTTTAAAACATTGTGCCATAATGAGATAATTAGAGTAGATTGGAAGTGTGTTTCCAGGGGTTGAACTGTGTACTTTGTCAAAACATGTTGTACAGCCTTTTGGTTTGGTTTTCCTATTTATTTTAATACCGTATTTTGTCTAAGCCCTCAAAAGCCTTTTTATTTTTTTTGTTTGTTTGTTTGTTTTTCCCTTCTGTGTGTCTTGTTTATTTTGTTTTTCATTAAATTTGTTTTATTTGGCTCAGGAAATTATAAAGATGAAGGTACAGTCTGCATAACAATCATCATCACTTTTCCTAAAGTATGTCAGCAGAATGGATTGGTAGTTTCCATTCATTTCCAGGGTGCTGGATTCCTACATCAGAGACATCACCAACGCATTTTGGGTTGTCAGTCTTGTATTTAGCCCAAGCAAGCAGCTAATGATGGAATTTGATGAATATTTAACTCTCCCAATCACCAGTCTCTCAGGAAAATGAGGTGCATTGGTTGGTTAGGGCACTGCAGGTTTTTTTTTTTTTTTTTTTTTTTTTTTTTTTTTTTTGGGATTAAATGGAAGGCTTCAGCACCTGGGAATCTCAGTCTAGTGATTTCAACAGCACTGGATTCAACTAATCATTAGCATTATTAAATACAGGCAATGCTTTTTAGGCTTTAGACAGAATCCTGTTCTGATTTTCCATGGGCAATTGTCTAGAACTTAATGTTTACAGTAGGTGTCTTGCTCAGTTATGCATAATATGGAAGTTGACTTTGATTCTTTTCAATGACAGAAGTGGTAAAGGTAATATTTTCTTAATGAGAGCTTTTGTATGCTTTTAACAGGAGTGTAATTCCATTCCCAAAATTTCACAGGTATGAATTTGAGTCTGTTCTTTTTCTTTTGCTGTCCTATTTTATCTATGAAATTTTGAATATACTCTGTATAATCTTTGTGTTTTCTGTAAATGATATATAAAGATGATTTGTGTGATACCGTCCTGTTAACATAAAGGTACCAATGTAGACCTGTAGAGGAAATGGCTTTCAATGAATGAAAATATTCATCTTTTTCAAAATCTCTGTTGTCAGAGAGAAAGTAGTTTGTTAAATACTGTGAATTCCAAGTACTTTTTTCCCCCATTTTTCCTCTTCTCTTTTTTTCATGGCGTTATATTAGTCTAAAGTTTCCAACCAGCTGCAGTGTTTGTGCAATGCCAATTTTTATTTGTTTTTGTTTTCTTTTAGCTTGGGAAGGGAGGGGACTTAATTTCTCTTTTGAGATGAAACATTAGATAGTCTTTATCTTGGAGTTCAAGATAGCTATTTTCTGGAGGCATGGGACTTGTCTTATTAAGATGACCTAGGTTTTCTTGATATAACTCAGAGAAGGGCATCATTGCATTCAATTTTAGTGAAGTTGCTTTAAAATGAGAGAATAAATGGATTTTCCCAGTGACTTTTTTCTTCCTGCATGCCTGCTACTCACAAGCTGAGAAAGGGGGAGCATCGCTAGCTGGATCCATTTTGGTGAGCATGTGGTCAGTGATGGGTGTCTCGCCGGTGCGCGGCTCTTACAGCCTCTCCCATCCAGAGCTTCTGTGCTGCAATGGCAAGGCCAGGCCATGCGAAAGGGCTGAGTGTCTGAAATGCGCCTATGCCAGAAGTTGAATGATGAACTGGGCCAGCTGACATCTGTTATGTCATTACTTTGATGTTCTTCTACTTACAGATTTGTAAGGGTCCTGTGTGTGTGTCCATGTCAATATGCTGTTATATTATTATTTTTAAAGGTCTCGGAAGCCATGCCTTTGGGCAGGGGTAATGTAATGTCTTGAGTGAGTAGATGTATTTGCATTAGGAGTGTTAGGCAGAGTTTTGCTTTGCAAAATGCAGATGTGATTGAAATTGCAGTCAGAAGAGTGTAAAGACTTAAGCAGGCAGTTCTGGGTTGAAAAAATGAGGCTCCCCCAGCTGGAGTAGTCTCAGTGTGCTTGGTTCTTCCCCTCGGGGAGTCAGGGCTGCTCCTACTTGTGCGCTCCCTTGCTTCTACTGGTTGGAGTGGTAGTATCCAGAATGCCCTGTGTATGGAGGAGTTCTGGATACCTTTATTTAATCTTTGTCAGATGTGAAGGTGACAAGGAATATGCTCTTGATTTGAGTCTATTCAAATTTATGAAAAGAAGCATAAAAGTAACGGTTTCGAGCGCAGTGCTATTTAAGCCATTTCCCGAAGTGCCAGTTTTTGCTCAGTGGGCTGGTTGCTTTTTTAGACTTGTTATGACAGATGTAGCTTGGGAAATATACGTCAGTCTAATCCTTTAGCTTACAGTGGCAGTGATTTGTAGAACTGTGAGGCTAGTTTCTTGTATCTTCAGAATCTATAAAATGATTGCTTCTGCATTATTTCTTTTCTGGTAGATCTTATTAATATTTTACAGAGGGCAAAATTATTAACTGAGCTAAAAGATTCTTTTAATGAGTCTGCACACAAACACAGATTGCCTAAAAATGACAAAACTATATAAGTAAATAATCCGGGTAAAACTCAAGGATTATTGGACATTTGATGCACAGTAACTGCTCTCTAAAAGCTAGGAGAAGATAATGATATTTTCATTAAGAAGTATAAACTGTTTTATTATGCTAATGTTGTTTGTTTTTACTTCAAAGTAACAAGCACATGATTACAGTACTTATTCATAGAATATACACTGTTCTCTGCCTAGGCAAATTCCTAGCATAGTCATATTTCTCTGTAAACCAGTTAAAGACTAATTCATGTTTTAAGATAATCCTGTTAATGTCATAATTGGGGGGGAAAAAAAAAAGTCTTTCAGACGTTACGTATTGTATTTTATTTATTTATTTAGTAGTCTGGATGAGTTTTCATTGGCACGTCCCAAACAAGGAAGCGGTCTAAAAATTCAGACATTCTGTCTTCAGCTTAGCTTTGCTTAATCGTTTTCTCCTTACTGATCTTTTGAGGAAGGAATTTTGGAATCTGTCAAAAAAGTTGTAAAGTGAGAAATGTAATATTTTTTTTCATGAATTTACCAAAACCTCCTACTTTAGGAGGAACTGAGATCAGCCTGCGACTAAAGAGAGAGGAAAGCTCCCTTTGGAAGAACTGGCACAGATTTCTTAAGTCTTTCTGTCTTCTGTGTGTTTGCTCCTCTCTTAGTAGTTCCAGGTCTGTGCACTTTAGACTGGAGGATGTGCAGAGATCTGGAGCAAATGCCCTGCTTGCTTCTAGCACATAGATATAGGGGATGTGATAGGGCATATTCTTATCTCATTCTTTTTATTTTTGAAGCTGGTAGTCCCTGTTTTCTTTTTCTGACACCTATGAGTCCGTGTCTTGTTGCATCAGGCCTGACCTGATTTCAGATCAGACTGGTTTTCAAAGTGTTCTTGTCAGAGTAGCTTTTTAGTTTACCTGTAGCTCACTTGGAAACCATTTTCCTCTGGTATAACTTGGTGTTGTGTATGAGGTGCTGGAGTGCCATCCGTTTGTGATACAGGAAAGTATTCTCTATCAGGTATTTGTTAGCATTTAAAGAACAGCTTAGAACTCCAACTCTGAAAAAGAGCTATTTTTGGAACCGTCCTCTGTGAATGTACTGTGCCAGAAATCAGCTCTTATGTTTTTAGCTGCAGTATTTGAACATCTCCAATACTGTCTTGGAAATAATAAAGATAATGTAACATAAGATTAGAATTATCCATTCAGCCCCATATGAACGGGGTGGACAAAATCTAGCTTCTGAAATCAAACAGAAAGGGTTTTACTTGCCTGAGGATCAGTCTTTTCCGTCTTGACATATGAACTATTTCAGTAGCCCTAAAATATTTTTTGATTAGCTAAAGCTTATTTGTAAGTGTCCTTTTTTTGTTGGTATGTTTGACAGCTGTTACGTCTCTGCACGAAGATGCATTTGCCAGAACACTTGGTTTATTCTGTAATCATATTGTTTCTGAAGCGCCCTTTCATTCTTAGTCTTCGTAGTTCTTTCAACCTGCATGCACACCTGCAGTTTTCTCTATCATTTTTTTTTTTTCCCCATTCTTATAATCCTGGGGAGGTAGAGGGCATGTAAAAAACTGACATGTAAAACCAGCTGAGTTTTTTTCTTTTTTTTTTTTTTTTAATGTGCAATTTTGGGGGGTTCCAGAAAGGCCCTTTTTTTCTAGTTGGAGGGATATTGCCACGAGCTGGTAGGCTAAGGGGAAATTTTTTTCATGTTTTTCCTTTGTGAAGGGATAATTGTATTGCACTGCAATTTGACTTAAGAACAAAACATAAATCTCGCTCCTAAGATCTGCAGTAGCTCTGTGTACCAGATGTCAGTATTGGCCTGTTAGGACACATACCAAGGCAAATACATGGTTTGATAGTCTGATGCTGTTTTTATCCCAGCATAAAACCACTAATCCCACAGAGCTGTAAGCAGGAGAAATAATAAAGATTCAGAACCATTGTAGTGGGTTTCCTTGGAATCTTTCTATGGTGTCTGTCCTCCCTCCTGTTGTGCTATGATAGGTAACGTTAACAAAAAGTGCTGGTAAAAGCTAGATTGTTACTACCAATTAAATTTAGATTTTCTGCTGTGCTTGCTGTGTGTTCTACTTAAAAAAAAAAAAAAAAAATCTCAGAACCATATGTTTCATTGCTTGATGGGCTATGTGGATGTAAAGGGGCAAGCAGATGTGAGCAAGGTAGACAGGATTCCGTTTGCAGCAGCTGAATGTCTGCTTGCCCTATAAATGAAGTGCTTATGTTTAAGTGAGAGATCGTTAATCCAACTGATCCTGCACCATATGATTAGGGAATTTGACTGTATTGTTTGTAATCTAAAATAGTAAACGTGAAGTAATAATCTGTGTCTACACGACACAATTCTTGCTTTTACATCATACAGGATTGAGAAGATGGGTATTCAGATGTTGCATAATAAATAATTGCAAAAATAGAATTGTAAGTAGTTTTAGCTGAGTTTTCAGCCTTAAAAGCAGTGTGATGTTTAAAAACCTTTGCAATTCTCTTACTGCTTCTCTCACATACATTGAAGGGACTGGCATCCCAGCTTTCATCCGAAATGGTTCTTACTTAGCCGAGGAGTAATACCTCATAGGTTACAAATACAAAGCCTGGCTGAGATGGATATACCACATCTCCAGTACTGAAACTGCAGTACGCAGAATATCCCCTATGAATATGCTTGTCCCTAATATTCACATAGAGTCCTGTATTGCGGCATTGGAGGGGGAATGGGAAGAAGTTAGAGCCCTTTCTGTCTCTGGTCTGCAGTTTAGCTCTGTTCAGATCTCCTCACCTCAGCTGCACTAGGGAACACTATGTAAGATGCTAGTAAATCTACAGTAGAAAAATTACCTGCTGTATTAGGATTAGTAATCTGATATCAATCTAATAACTTGTTCAGTACTTCTTCAAAATTAAATCTTGATCCTGGATACTATATATCTATAAAAGTATGTTTATACAGGGCACAAAATTAGTTGGCTGTGAATACCATTTCTACTTACTGTTCTGGACAACATCCCTTCTAATTTTGTATGTGTTGTGTTAATGCATCATAATTACACATTGTACATTTACTATGCATTATAGCTATACAGTTTCATTACTGTACATATTATGTGTGTGTAATAATGTACAATTATTTTTAGGATTTTCTTCTTTAGGAATTGTATTTTTATTGGATTCTGTGGATATTACTTCTTACCTCTCACCCATGTAAGGTTAAGGATTATGAATGAAAACATCCATTCCTAAACTAACAGAGATTTGTAAAAAGCCAGCAAAGGCAGAAGTAAGCCCAGCAGTATCCCCCATTCTATTTTTTTTTCATAATGTTTTGAAACACTCTTAAGGTGTTTTAGGCTGGTAGGTTTCATGTTGTCTTTAGAAAGGAGCCAAGTCATATATTCTGTCAGTCAATTTCCAAATAAAAGGGGTGTGTGTTTTTTTTTTTTTTTTTTTTTCTCTTTGTAATTTTTCTCTTTTTAAAACAAGAATTGGATATTAGGCTCAGTAACTGGAACTCAGCTTCCATATGCAGTTATTCTGGATAGTAATGGGATGACCTGTCCATAGTAATTTAGGGTATTCAGACATGAGAGAATTAATTCTGCTTAAAGGTGTGTTAATCATGGGCCAGCTGAGCTGCAGTGGCTGACCCCATGTCAGCTTGCAGCATGTAGAAAGTGCAAGGTGAACTGTTGCAACTTAACCTCCTGTCACTGTGGCTTAGGCCAAAATCTGTTACTTTCCTGAGTTTTATGGAGTTTGGTGCACAGCCTATCCCATCACACTGGCTTTGCTAAGAAGCTGGAATTGGGTGAAAGCTTGGGATGAAAAACACAGGGCACAGACAAGCATAGGTAAAGTGTGGTGAGGACAGCCTGGCTGTCCCCAAGGCCCCATTTGCCATGTGACTGAGGTCAGTGCTTCACTTGCTTATGGGAACCCTTTCCAGAGCGTTTGGCAAAGATGCCAGTAGGCAGTGACCATAGACTTGTGCAGCCAGCAGCCAACTTGTACGGACCTCCTGTGGGAGCTCTGTCGGCCTGTGTCTTGGTAAAGGGATTTGGCCCCTCAAGCAGGATGTAGATCTGGTCTCCACTTCCTAGCTGTCAAAAGACAATAAAGAAATCGGCTTCTTTGTAAAGCCCATTGAAATCTATGCATGGAAAGAATTATGTGAGAGCTAGGTATGTATTAATTAATCCTCATGATGTCGATGGGATTTGATCACCTGTTTCAATGTTCCCTGTAGTAGCAGCACTTTCCCAAGGAGCAGTACATCTGAATTAATATGTTGTGATAGAATCATATTATGGAGCCACATTAATTTTCAGACTCAATACAGTAGTTTTATTCAGTATTGCTTTTATTTATTATTTGGTTTTGCTTATTACTTGATTAGATCCACTACAGAAGAAATCATAAAACAGAGACTATTTCTAAATACATGTGAGTGTATATGAACAACATGCAGCCAGAAAATAGTCACTCTTAATTGTCTGATTTGTGCCAAAGCTTAGTTCACATGGGTGTTTAACTTTGGATGCAGAAAGACAAAAAAGTAATGGCTAAAAGAATTAGCTCACTGCACTAGACTACCTACAAAAGTTATCTTATCATTCAGTGTGTGAAAGCACCTTTCAACACAGCGTACTCTGAACTTCTCTTTGAAGTAGGAACTTAAGTTGCTCAAATACTGGAAGAATAGGTCCAATACAGATTAAAATCACAATATGTATACCAACATTTGCATAATAATTATATATTTTATCTAATAACCCTTTACAGTCTTCACAGAGAAGACCAAATGCAAGCTTGTATAAAGTCTGTCTTGAAGATGATATCAAAACTTAACAAAATCTAACGTTCTTAATAGATTAATTTGTGTCTTCATTAAAACGCCTCTCCCGACAGTTGAGTTTTTCTGGAGATCTCTGATAAAGCCAGCAACATCTTCTTACTATTACTTTACAGCTATATACAAAGGAGGCAATCTGTGTTAAGGTAAACCTGTGTGCCCTATTATGTGACTGGAAGGAAGTATAGGCACATATTGAGGAAAAGTAGTTAGGTTTATTTTGGCCTATAGAGTTTACAATTAGATTTCAGAGTACTGTTGCGTGCCTAAAAGAGCTGTTTTTATGCTTTGCTGTCTTCACAGCGAAGTATACAATCTCCCCTCTGTCTCGTAGGCATTTCCTGTGCTAGGAATTTTTTGCTGAAATTTCCCACTCTTTCTGCTGCCTGCTCAGCTCATTGGCTGCTGGCAAACGAGGGCGCGTGGGACTTCCTCTTGATTCAAGCCCTGCATTGTGTAAATTCCGAAACAGGGTCAGATAACATAGTGCTGCCAGCTGCACATCTGCAGCCATCTGGATTTGTAGCAGGAGCACGAAAATGGACATTGCGTAGCAGAACTGAAAGAGTGGCAAAAGCGGTGCAAATCATATTTGCAAAGAGAAGTAAATTCTCCATATTTGTTCTACAATATATAGTTCCGTCATTATTGAACTGTTCTTTTTGCATAGGGATCCACAAAGTAAAGACAAATGTGATATGCTAAGGCTATGTACTGTTCTTTAGAACAATTCACTGCCTAATTGACTGCCACTACATTGTTACAAGAAGAGATAAGAAATCATTAAAACCTCTGATCTTCATATTATAAACAGTCCTCTGCTCCCATTTTTTGTGCCTTCATTAAAATTTTGCTTCTAATAAACATCACTTCACAATATTCATGTATTATAATAACATTCTCAAGGAGAAACGTACACCGTCAGGTTACAGCTTTAAAAACAGAGGAGAGAAGTGTAGGCGAGTGGTTGTGGTCTGTTCTTTGTCGGTGCATATTACTTGTTTTGGGGATGCCTGGCTGACAGACTTCTGATTTTCTTCATGAATCTTTTTCAATGGTCTGCATGTTTTGGGGCCATTTTTGGAGTAATGGCACAGCTCTGCTTGAAAGCAGCGGAGCTCCAGAAATTATCTTTGCTAGAGCCACTATTTCATTCATTTTGACTGTATGTCGCTAAAGTATCAATAAAAGTCCCAGTCCCTGTTTTTTTTCTCAAAGCTTTTGTTTGTGTTTGTTTCCAGGCTTCCTCACATATTAGAAATGTGTATGAACACTGGGGTTTGTTGCCTTGATTTTTACAGTAATGGTTTACTGCAGTAGTCTTAGCGGTTTTATGCTGAAGGTAGGTAATGTGCAGAAGAGTAAATATGCCCAAGTAAATGGGCATGGGCCAGCTCAGAAAAAAAGTCATGGTTCTAGAGCAAATACTCTTGCCATACAGTGGCTTTTAAAGGTGTCCTTAACTCACTTTTAATCTCGCCTGAGTCCTTTGCATTAATTGCTGGCAATGTGGAATGTGAAAAGTATCTAAGTACTATCTAAGAAGATTGACTTTAAGGTAATGTACTCAAGGGTGGACTTTATAATTTAGACTCTTCCTTTTGATTTATTTAACCTGTTAAATTGACTTCCAAGCCAGTTTCTATTTTACTGTAAAGATACAAAATTTTAATAAAGTAGTGTGGGGGGCTGTTTTATTGAGCCACCTACTTAAATGTTGTAGATCAAATAGTGCTTGATGGTCACAAACCGTCAGTATGCTTACAATAATACAATATTTGGTCCTTGAGTTTTAGCTGTTTGAAAACTGTTTTTTCAATGGAAATGGGTTTCCTTGAACTAATCTGAAGAATAATGTGTCTGCAAAATATAGCAGGCCTTGAATGAAAGTGAGGTAGAAGCAAGACAGTGTGAAAAACTGGGAATTCAGATATGCTGCTTCCTCTGAGCCTCTAAGAACAGTTGATTCTGGACATACACTGACTGTAACACTATTTGCTTTTGATCAGGATCTTTGAGGTGCCTATTATGTGACTAATTTTTGTTCAAACAGTGATAAAATGATGGAGATGTTGAATTTTGCAATTGAATTTTCATCCTGAGTGGGAAAGTGTAGTTGTACAGATCACTTAGGGTTTAAAGTATAAAGTAGTAAATAACAGCCATTCATAATGATTCTAGGTATGGTATCCTAAGGTGTTGAGCTCATCCCGGAGTAATGCTTTTGGTGCTCAAGAAACTCACCTTCATCAACACACAGAACAAAATGTGTGTGAGATGAGATTTACATGCACTGGCAATAGCTCATCTAAAAAAATATTTTTTTAGACATTTTATTTAAAAATATTTCACTGTTGTATATCATATGATGAAGTATTAAAATAATTCAGTGCCTGACAGTGAGTGACAAAGTTTCTCAGGTCTCTGTGGTGATGTGCTCGCAAGGGTTCCTTGATGCTCTCTACTTGTAAATGTTTGCTTAATAAGCTCTTCTCAGTAAATTTGTATAAAATGATCAACTTTTGCCATTATTACCTAATGACTATGTATGCAGGGTATCATAAGGAGCAGTAAAGCATATTTATCCCAATCAGAAGTAATATTAGTGTTTAATGGCATATACATATATTAAGTCCCATTAAAAAAAAAAATCATTAATGCAGATAATATTTGACTATTAGGTATAAAATTTTATACCAAAATTTCATTTTCTAAGTGGTGATGACCAAATGAATACCAAGAACCATATTAAAATTTTAATAATTTTTTTTTTTAAAAAAAGAGGTAAAGTATATTTGGAGTATAGTTGTTTTTTTCATGCTGAATGAAGAGGGTATTTTGTATTTAATGAACTGTAGGTGGATTTATCGATTTTTTTTTTTCTTTTTGTGTTTTT
>VZSV01000052.1:178374-189462 GCA_013398735.1 Nothocercus julius | reverse complement strand
ACAATGTGCTTGTGTGGAAATTAGCCAGGGCATTTGCTGTCAGTTTAAGCAAGCAAGAAGCAATGAGTACAAGAAAAACGCAAAGAAAATGGCCTCAAGGGAAAGCTCTGCATAATGAACTTGAAATTGCTACTGCTGGATATACCCTTTCTGCTTCTCCTGCCAGAGCTGTCACCTCATGCAGCAATTTTAGTTAAAGGAGACAGTGGAGCTTGTCTACAGCATCACTAAGGTCCAAGTTTGATGCTGCTAGATTTTATATCCTCCAAAGATCACTGTGCTCTATGGTATATTGATGAGATTTTTCAAGAGGAAGTAGGCCAGGAATAGCCCAGGGTCTTGCCTTCTGCTAAATAGAAAAGATAAAGGCAACAAAGGATAAAAACAACAAAGCATATTGAAGGTATATCTTTGAAAAGAATCTACTCCACAATTTTAAGTGAGAAGCTTATAGTGGAAACCTGTGCGTGTGGAGGGGGCAATGTAACGTAAGACTCAAAACTATTTATATGCCTATTATGAGAATTTCTAAAAAATATTTTTTGTTACGTTGTCAGCTTCCTTTTCTGCCTCATAAGGAAATATGAACAAGTTAATTCCAGAGGAAAAAGAAAAGCTGTAGACTGAGAGGGACATTCATCCTCCAAAGGGAGAATCCCTTGTCGTGCCATTTCTTGCAAGCAGTCTCACTGAAGTCTTGTTTAGGACTTGAGTGAGAGAGCAATGCAGTGAATGAAAAATGGAGATAAGAAATTACAGTGCAGAGTATTGCCAATTTTTTTGCATGAAAATTTAGCGGTCTTTCTAATGCAGTAACTGCTCTTTGACACTGCTCATCTATCTGAGCAGTTGCTGTAGTTACAGCGTAACCCTGAGAAATGGCAGAGTGGTAATCGTGTATCCCACCGCATGTCCTGGCCTGGTTGAAATACTCCATGGAAGTTTGCATACCCTAAAGTAAATGCCAACAGGGAAGAACTATGAATTTATACACAAAATTTTTTCACTGATCCGAAGTAGAGTTTATCAACATAATATTCAGGATTTTATTGCTTTGTGTTTAAATGTATTACCACGCCCCCAAAAATCTTGTCCTAGAAATGAAAGTTTAATCCTAACCTGAGTCCTGTTTTTTTTGTTTTTGTTTCTTTTTATAGCAAGTTATGTCATCTATTAGAGGTAGTCCACAAAATAAACCTTGTCAGTATTTCAGAGGTGCTGATCTAAGGTCATTAATTTATATAGGTGCTGGGTCCTGTAAACCATATGTGATGCTAGAGGAAGTTTATGGAGTCAGTATAGTGGAAAATCAAGAAGGTCAGAGCTGCTCTAGCTCTGATATTTTGAACAAGTCAGGTTTGACATTTTAAGTTGAAAAAGAGCTAAACATTTAGAACCAAATTAGGAGTATACTGAATGAATGATTTTGGAAAGGACAGATTAATTGAAATTTCTAAATTAACATGCATTGCTAAAACTAGGGATGATTTACCTGGATTTAGAAAGACTGAAGATTGCTTCAGTATATGACTAATGCAGCAAAAATCTGAAATAATCTGGGAGGAGGGATTGAACGTAGGGAATGTGTAATGTCAGTATTCTGTGCAATAGACAAGCAAAGAGGACTTGTACTGTGTGCTTGGTAAATATTTTCCTAATACAAAACCAGCATGAAAATAAATCAGATAGTAAGTTAAGCAGGAGCTGAGAGCTGAAACATGAAGAAAGAATAATTTTAGATCTCGCCCCTCCCAGACTGGATACCTGCCTCTTGTATGGGCTGACACATTGCAGAAAGGGAATGATTGCCATGGAGATGGTTGCGTGAACTTTTCCTGTGATTTATACTTTGCGTTACCTCTCGGCTTGATTTTATTTTCTATACTTCCATAAAAAGAAAGAGTAATCTAAATGCTATTTATGCAGCATGTATTATTACCTTTATCTAGGGCAATTTATATTGTTTCTGCTATTTACGCTGCGAACACAGCCAGGTGGCGAATAAGGGCTGCCTTTGAGTTACAAAGCAAAGTGGTATCTTGAGCATTGCCTGTCACATCCTAGGCTGATGTCCACAGGACAGTCATTCTTGCCTTGTTTCTTGCTGTAATGGTTATATACATGGCACTTATGTCTAACGACTGTGAAAATTGTTAAATTTGTATTCTTTAGTATGCTTAAAAGCCTACACTCTGTACATTACTAAATGCACAGAAAATTGTTCTTTTCCTTGTACTTTCCAAGCCCTAGTCCTATATTGAAAGGGTTTGTTAGCCTTTGGGGAGGATGTTCTCTGCCTTTAACAACTCTTAAAATATCTATGAGCTAGGAATTTTAATATATGTTATTCTCCAGGAGATCTGTGCAGTGATCTGAGGTAGTATAGACCTGTTAGAATAAACTAACACTTTTAGCACTTTCAGTTATTCTTCATAGTAAAGTACATTTCTGAACATGAACTTCTATAGCTTTGGCCCAAAGGTCTGTTTTCAAAGCTTTTGGATTCCGCCTCAGAATCATTCATTCTTAGTTTTTGAGTATTACACAAGCTTTTTGCCCTGAGATAATCCAAGAATTGCACAAAAAAGCCTATTGCATTAAATGTCATTTGATGACTGGTTGCAGCTCACCTGTGCTCTGCAAGATGCAGTGACAGTCATTGTATTAGGAGTATAGAAATTGCTGCCTTCTGGAATACACTGGGAGTGTGAACCGGGGCGAAGAGCAGGAGGGTGGTTGCCGTTTCTCTTCTCTGTGCTGTAGAGCTGAAGATTGTCCGTGGTGCTGGAGAGAAGAAAGGGAAGTATTTGCTTGCTTAGGAAAACAATCTCTCTTGGGATCCTAAGACTGAGAAGGAAGATTTTCCTTCCTTTTTTTGAAGCATCAATAGGATGATTATTGAGATGATACATTCTAGTACAGAAGGATGGCGGAAGGGAGAACAGCTTATCTGAGCTGCCTGTACAGAAAAATACAGAATCTGTTTTTATTGCCAGCTTTCAGCAGGATTCTGCTGAAGGAGAGCACAGAAGCGTAGCAGTGGCTGCCTGCTATGCACGGTGGCTGTCCTACTTGCGCTGCTGCTGAGGGTGCAGCACTAGGCCTCCTGTACCAAATGTGTTTTGTTTAGCAGAGTTCTGCATCGTTCTGACCATTGCACCTGCATAGCTGCAATTGGAGTATTTTAAGTGTGTTAGGAGCTTGAATCCTGCTCCTTGCTTGTCCTCAAGTTTGTCTTCATCCCAGTCTCCACTGGAGGTGGGAAATTTAGCAAGGAAAAATTGTTGCCAGCAGCAAGAAACCCATATTGATGATAAAGATCAGATGGTTAAAGAGAAAATCTGCTGTCCTAACAAATTGAAACAAATAGTTCTCCCATTTGCTAACCCCAGCTTACCTGCCATCCAAAAGGAATCTGCAAATGATCAGAGTACTCACACTCCACTCGAAGCTGTGGAGCTCAGTTAGCAGGGATGTGTTCTTTTTCTGTTCCTGGAAGGGTTAAGTGCTGTATCCCATACATGCTTCCCTTGGGCTGTATTCTGCTCTGTCTTATAGTTTGGACATTTGCAATAATTTTACTGAAATCGCTTAGATTTGGCAACAAAACAGTTAAAGGCAGAATCTGACTATGTTCAAATTGCCTAGTCCTAGACATTTCATTATGCCAAAGGAAGGAGTTACTATGACTCATGGTAAAGATCTTAAAGTGTTTCAGCTCTCACCTTTATGAATCATATTAGAGACTGTTATGTGTGTGTTTTTTCTTTTTCTTTTTTTTTTTTTTCTTCTTTTCTGTCACGAGAACTGTAGGAGTCATTGCACTGAGTTCTCCTTATCATTCTCATGAATTTGATGAACTTACATTCAAGTTTGTGTTACATTTTATCTGTGTACTGGTTATTTGTTAATTATAGATGAAGGAATTGTGCTTTGGGATGCCGGAAATTTGCTTTATATCAATGTAGAAAGGGAATACACTTATTAGCTCAGGTACTGAAATTTCTGTTTCACCTAGGAGAGCTGCTAGGGCCCAGTCCAAAGCCAGTTTAAAGTCACAGTTGATTGTTTCTGTGACAAACAATTTTCCTTGTTACACACTTGCCACCTCCAAGATGTTTTTGTTATTTGTTTCACATTACTTATGGAAAGCCCTTTCCTCTGCATATGTCACAGTTTAGCTCAAAGCGTAGATCTAAGAATAATTAAGTAAAGTTGCTCAATGCATTCTTCCTGTTGACAAAGAAACTTTGTTTATACCCCAAAGTTGCCTTTAAGTGGATTTTTTACAAACAGTGCACATAAAACTGTTCAGATTTATTGTGCTATATGAAAAGGTTTATAATATCCTGTTAGGACAGCAGTCTAGAAGAACTTAGGCAACAAAGCAGTTTTGGCAAGACTTTTTTATTGCATTAGAATATAATATTATGACTTTAATTCACTGATCTTCTTTCCTATATGATGTGCCCGTGAATAAGTATCACTACTCTTCAAATAGGAGAAGGGAAGAACCTTGCCATCAGTCCCACAAGGATTCCAAGTTTGGCCCTTCTGCTCTACTCTTTTTGATTTTACCTATTATACCTGCAGTAAAGTTGCAGGTTTAGATAGGTTCACACTTAAAATTTGTCCTTGGCTGTTGAGGATCAATGCCATAATTGTCACAAGTAAATTAAGGACAACATTAAGCCATACAGAAAGATACATTTTACATTTACTCTTTTACATTCAAAATCTATAATTATTTTCTTTTTGTATTTTTGGATGTTTTCATTTTTCAGTAACTGAAAAGAGCACAATCTATAAAAATGAAACCTAGATTTATTTTGGTGTAATTAAGGCTATCTTTAATGTCAAAATATCAGCAGTGACATCAGAGCTGGGCCTGTTCAGCCTGAAGAAGAGAAGGCTCAGAGGGGATCTAATCAGGGTATATAAATACCTCAAGGGAGGGAGTGAAGAGGATGGAGCCAGCCTCTTTTCAGTGGTGGCTACCGATAGAACTAGAGGTAATGGTCACAAACTGAAACACCGAAAGTTCCACAGGAACTTAAGGAAAAATTTCTTAGCAGTGAGGGTGACAGCACTGGAGCAGGTTGCCCAGAGAGGTTGTGGAATATCCTTCTCTGGAGATCTTCGGAACCTGCTTGGACTCAGTCCTGTGCCATATGCTGTAGGTGACCCTGCGTGTGCAGGGAGGTTGGACTAGTTCATAAACTTGGGTGACAAAATACAAATCAAACCCTGTTAAGTACCTACCAGCAAACCAATCCTTTGATATGAGCAGGAGCTCTGCTGAAAATGCTTCCTTTGTGCCCCCATATTTAGAGCCCATCCCTGTGAGTTGTTGAATGTCTATGAAAGCCGTGTGGGAGCTGAAACATTGTTCACTATCTTGCAGGTCTGGGCCTATAGTTTTGGGGCATTGGTCCCCATCCTGTGTTATGTAATTTGTTGTTCTTGAGCAATAAATTGCATACTTTTCCCCTCATCCTGAAAACTATGTTATTTTATATTGATTCCAAGTCCCAGATATAGAAATTTGTTCTCTTTTAATGCAAACAATATAAAAACAAGTCTTATAGCATATTTCCCTCATAAGGAGATTAAAATACAGGTCTTGGTTCACTTTTGTTGGCTTTTGTGTTAGTTTCAGTTCCTTAGACAAGATAAGCACCTCTGTATTGTTGGTATATTTTACTTAGAGTAATCTGATGACCCGTATCTCTCTTCTTTTGTTTTCTCTCCACAAGATTATCGTTGGAGAAACTGCAGTGTTTTGTCTACAGTTGGCTACAAAGGACTTTGAAAACCAAGAAAAGACAATATTAACTGGAGACTGTTGTTATATAAATCCACTAGTTCGCAGAACCATCAGATTTCTTGGTATGAGCAAAGTTAATGCTTCCATTTTTTTGTACAATATGAGCGGTCAATTCTGTGTAACTTACGTTTCAGATAAATGTACAGCCTTTCATGTGTACTCCTGACTCAGATGCCATGATTTCTCTCCTTTTGGCTAGCAAATTAAGCTTCTGGGAAGTTTGGATAAAAAAAATAAGTTGCAGAAACCGCTGTAACATTTCTCCGCAATGGGGAATCATGTTCAGCAGGCCTGGAATGGGTTGAAATGGAGAAGGAGTCTATATGCCATGTCTATAGTCAATATAGTTTTGTCAATAGACAGTACTCAGCTAGTAGCCAAAGTTGAAGACATTGGGACTTAATTGCATGTTTGAAGCCAAGTCCCATTTAAGCACTTTTGTAACCTAGAACTTGCGCTGTGGTCTGTAGTAGGAAGCTATATCTTTGCTCCACCGAGGTCAGCTGTGAATTCCCCACTGACTTTAGTAGATCTCAGATGTCTTCCTCAGATGTAGTTTATTATAAATATATTTTGGAGGAGAAGTACCTCCAAAGTCTATTGAATTATTCTCAGATGCTGCTTGTAGGGATGCCATAGCAGGGCTCAATTTCTCTGCAGTTTGCTTCTCCCTAATGGCTGTATCTAAGAGAAACAGCTGGAGGAAAAAAGCCTTGGGGCATGTAATGTTCCTGAGTGCCCCTGAACAGGGGAGAGGGAAGGGACATACAGCTGTGCCTGTTTGCAGCCTCAGTATTTGTGTGACAGTTGCGCTCAGCTTCCAAGGGTGCGATTGCAGCTGGATCGTGAATTTATGGTCACCATTACGTGGGAGTGCTGAAAGTCACTAGAAGTGAGAGCGTGTCTTGCAGGGACCGTGCGGAGATGGGGAGTGATGCTGAGGAGCTCCTCCTGCTCTAGTGAGCCCTGTTTGCAATCAATCCCTACACTTACTTCCCACTTGATGAACCCTCCTTGCTCACAGAAGCAAAAACAAACTGGGAAGGAGGGAAGGGCTGAACAACAGCCTCCACAGCAGCGCCCCAGGTGAGGCATCGCAGTACATTATGCTCACAGAGGCTGATGTGGCCGCCTGTTGTGGGGCAGTGCACAGCCCCAGGGCTTGCTGAGGGGCCCTCCTGTGCAGGGACTTGGCTTGGCACAGTCCATTGCTCACTAGTGTCTAGCGGATCAAGACAAATTAACTTTAGGGTGACTTTGCTGACCAGCTAGAATCCCAGAAATTTCTCTGGGTCATCCAGCTTTCCCGAGGGGTGAAAAAAATGATCTTTAGAAACACCCGTGGGTCTGTGGCAGTGCTTTCTGCAGTGGCGTGCATCCCTCAATATCATCATCCTCATGGTGCCCCATGAGGTTGGGAGCTGTCAGAACCCACACTATATTCACGGTAAATTGAAGTATGGGAAGAGTATGGGAAGAGTGATTTACCTGTGGAAATCACTGCAGCCTTGCTGGAATTTGAGCACACCTCTGCTGGCTTAGCTTCCCAGTCAGGGGACGTGTTTGCATTTCCTTTCAATGCTGTCTTTCTACTCCGCAAAGGATAGAAAGATACCTCAGAATAATAGAATGACTGTTTTCCTGTAAGTAAACAGATACATGTATTTCCTTTGTAATGAAATAGTACACATGCCTAATGCTTTGCTGATATGTCTTTTTGTTTGTTTGTTTGTTTGTTTTTGTTTTAAAAAAAGTACACAGTCTTTAAATATATAGGTCTTTACTTCTCTGTGTTTATATCAGGGTAAATATGCCAGGCATAGAGATGTGCCCAGTGATAGGCAGATGAAGACAACACGTGCATGGCTATATTAAATTATTCAGCACTTCAGCTTCTTACAGTTGAGAGGAAAAAGAAAACATTTGTCCACTATGTGTAATAGCTTTCCAGGCTATCTATCAAGGCCTGACTTCTCTGGTTCTTAAGCAGATTTGTGGGGTGAAGAATCTGCCTCTGTCATTTCTCTGGTGAAAATGGGCACAAGTTTGGTGCCTCTTTGGCTAGCTGCCCTAAAAACTTGGGGAGATGCATGGCTGGGGGCCCTAGGAAAGTGGGCAGTCTTCAGCAGCAATGAGAATGCTCCTCCTAAAGGTGGAGGGACATGAACTCTGGGCATGTTGCAATGTTGTGCCGGGATTGCCTAGGAATGTACCATCTCCTACCTGAGCTAGAATCCTTAGAGTACCCTAATGTTTATGTTCTTAAATGGATGGAGCTGCTTTATTACTATGATAAATACTGTAATACATTATCATAAAGTTGTCAGGAAGCTTAACACTTTGTTTCCTTTTCTAGGAATTTATGCGTTTGGACTGTTTGCTACAGACATCTTTGTAAATGCTGGACAGGTAGTAACAGGGAATCTTGCACCGCATTTTCTTGCACTTTGTAAACCCAACTATACAGCACTTGGATGTAAACAGTACACACAGTTCATCAGTAGCGTCCATGCCTGCACCGGAAACCCAGATCTTATCCTGAAAGCCAGAAAGACATTCCCATCCAAAGAAGCAGCGCTAAGCGTATATGCAGCTATGTATCTGGCTGTAAGTATACTGTGCTGTTTACCATCGCTCTGTTTTTGAGTGCACATTGCTCAGAATATGGGAGGAGGAAGGACTGGGGGGAAAAAAAAACAGCTGTTAATTGCTTATATCCCTGTGAATCTTTGATGGGTTATTGTGAGGCCTTTATGAATGTGATTCATTGCATTATATTATTCTGCCAGTTACAAATGTAGTAGTCTTCTGAATCTCAAAAGACAAGCAGGCTTTTAGGGCAATGTTGAGAGAACATAACTTTTCCAAAAAGGCTTACAGATTTAGTACCCCATGTTTTTGGTGTACTTTTTCCTCATTTTCAGATTATGCAAGGGGAGTCTGTGCTGGGTGGTAGGGAGAAAGGACATGGATCCTCCTTGATGGCAGGCAGTTCCTTTCAGTGTTTTAGCACAGTTCAGGTTAGTAGAAATGGCTGCATTCTTTGGTGGATGAAGCAGAATAGAGGGTGTTATGTAGCTGTTTGGCCTCCACGTGTTTCCTGAGCATCTGTGCATATCAATAGGTACCAGAGCTGCAATCTATAGGATATCAGTCCACATGCAAAGTCAGCTTGGCACACATTCTGCAAGGAAGTGGACAACATGACAGCCCAACCCTTCCTCCATCTCTGATACGAGAAGCAGTGAGAAGGGCTGGGATCAAGACTGCCGTTCTGTGGCTGCCTCAGGTGTGTTCCCGAGGCTGTTGGGAAGTGCAGGGAGGCAGGTGGAAGGGGAGCAGTCACTCAGGTAGCACCGTGCCTTAGTTTGGAGTGCACATCTTTCCATTCTTATGTATCAGCATGTTTTGCTCTTAGCCAAGTTATTCCCAGGATTATAGGAATCCCCTACATAACTTATGCTTGTAACCGTGCTTTGTGTGGTTGTAACCTTGCTTGGCCCTCTAGTTGGGGCCAAGGCTCCTGTATAGCATCTGTGAGAAACAAGGCAAATGTTTTCTTCTGTGGCTATCCCTTAGGTCACCTCAGTGTTTGAGTAGTGGCTTTCAAATAAATATATATTCATATGTATGCAGATGTGTGTATGTATATATGACATATGTGATATATATATATATATGTATGTATATATGTGTGCTTGTGTGTGTGTTGCTTTGAACATATATATTTAATAAGCTGAGATTTAGTTCTTTAACTGTTTGCCAATATGGCAAAAATTCCAAGCCATTGGATTCCATTGGTGGACCCACCAATGTGTCACTTCCGGTGTGCCAGCTCCATGCCTCTAGATAAGATTTTAGTGCCAGTTGCTTAAAATTGACAGCACTGACTAATGTTTGCCGAAAGTTCCCTTGAGCAATGTCTATTTAAGACTTGTGGATCATCAATTAGTACAGAAAAGTGTCATCTGCAAATAAGAGATGAGCAATGAGATTCTATATTAACTTTAGGCAAGTGTAAGATTCTTGAGAGTACTGTCTTTATTTGGGGAAATATCTAAGGCTTTGCTTCACTGAAACATGCCTCTAAATTTGGCCCAAACTATTTTAGAAAATATTCAGCTTTCTTCATTTTAGTTGCTCCTATTTCTCTCATCCATCTGTAAAGTTGGATTTTCACTCTTAGCATGAGTCACAGTAACTAAAGGAAACAAACTGTTCAGGCACTGCAGAGCAGAATGGGAGATTGTACTAACACACTTTTAAAACAAAAAAAAGTAGATGCTATGAAATGTTGTAATCAGTGATATTGCTGGCTATTAGTGGCTTTTGTCATGGTTAAGAGTGCTGTAAGCAAATCATCTGTGCTGATTATACAGTTAGTAACATCAAAAATGAAAACCAATGCAGTCTGTTTCACGAGTTTGTGGTCTTTTACTGCAGCATTGCATGAGAACGGGATCACCTAAAGTATTGTAGGTTGTTGACAGGATTCTGAACTTTTTGTAGAGGCTGCGTGATATAAAAATGAATTGCTGTGATGTATCAGTTTAGATTCTAGCCTGCAAATTTACATTCTTGTCGCAATTTGGCAGAGTCCCTTTTAAAAATTCTGTTGTGTTGTTGAAGCTAAAAATACAGTTTACTACCCATCGGGGAAGAAAATGCTATGTTCCAATATTTGGGGTCATGTCCTTACACTGTTGTGGTGTTTATGAGGAAAGTTGACCCCAAATAACAATTTTCTCATCGTTATTCACTGGAGTAGATGTTTGAAACAGTAGCCTAGTCTTGTGTGAGCCATGGTACCAAGGTTATTGAGAGTGTGGACATAATGAGCTCAATGTATTGCTCTGCTAATATGAGCATATCGCATTTGAACTGTGGCCTTCAGTGGCTGAGTATCACCTCTGATACAAAATGTGCTTTCTTTCTGTTAAACAGAAATATTTGGGAGAGAGGGAGGGATTGGGGCAGAATCTGGCCTGGACATTTCAGCCGATTGTGCACCAGACACACCCAGCTTCAAGACGTAACCAGGCGAGAAGTTCATTCAGAGAATCCTTGCTCTGTGGGTGGCGAGGTAAACCAGTCAGCCTGGTGTGGTGTCCCCTGGGTGCCCCTCTAAAAGCCGAAGCACCCTTTCTGCAACAGCTTCCCAGCTCACTGCTCGGTGCAGCTGGGCCCCAGGCCCCAGCACTTGAACAGGTCGGCCTTTTTAACAATAGCTGCTTTTTTTGTCTAAGTTCTTTAGTCTTCCT
>VZSV01000052.1:112501-172266 GCA_013398735.1 Nothocercus julius | reverse complement strand
AAATTGCAGAGATTTTATTCAGCTATTAATGGAGAATATTATCAATTAGTTATACTTTTCTTCTTTTCTAATTTTCAGATGTATATCACCAGCACTGTAAAAGCCAGAGGAACAAGGCTTGCAAAACCTGTCCTGTGTCTGGGCTTAATGTGCTTGGCTTTCCTTACCGGAATCAACAGAGTAGCAGAATATCGAAATCACTGGTCAGATGTGATAGCAGGTTTTCTAATTGGAATATCTATAGCTGTGTTTTTGGTAAGTGTATATTGTTTCCCTTTTGTTTGCAGGAGTGGGGTGGGAACTATATAAGTTTGTATATTGTAACAAGTGTTGGTAGACTAGACTTTCCAGGCAATTAGATATGGAAGAGGTGTTTCTGTTCTTTAATGAAAACACTCATTTCCTTAGCTATATTTTCATGGACTCCAAAGTGTCAGATGAAGAAATGACTGATACACTTAACTTTTTAAATTTATAACCCTGACTGTATTCACCCAATAATTTTTGCTACTTTTAGCATGTGTATATCCCTTAGCATAGCATCTAGTATAAGTCTTGTTTGTGAAGTATTAAATTTGTTGTAGTAATGCCTACATTGATCGGAGATTAAGTAGCATCTCCTTTTTGGCTTAAGAATAGCCCTCATGATTTTTTTTTTTTAAATGTTCATTTAGACTTAAATTGAAATTTTCTTATTCTGAAGTAAAAGATCCTTAAATATTCTTGTTTTGCCTTTTCTCTTCTGGAACTGATGCCAGATCTTTAGTCAGCTCACACTGACGAGTGTCTGTGTCAACAAGCTACCACTTAGCTATTAATCACCTCTGCTGATTAACTTCAGTAACCTTAGTGCAAGAACATAACATAGAAAAGTCACAGCTGTTACTTCTTGCAAGTTTGTCTGCCTGGTACCTAGTATGAGTACTAATATACTTTTAAATTCTTTTCCTCTTCAAAACATTTTTGAGCTTGATTCTTAGATCTCATTGAATTTGGCTGAGAACTCGCACAGGTTTGTCAGAGATGGGTGTTTTCACCCTTCCGGTAAATGTATGGGCAACTTTACATCTCCTTGGTATATACATGTTGGCACTTCCAAACATTCCCAATCATTATTAAAAGTTTTGCTGTTATGTTTGTGCCTCCTGAGCTATAAAAGGGACTAGAACAGATGTTTGTTTCCATATTTTTTTACATTTTATACTGTATGCTACGTGATCTTCAAGTATCACAGCATCAAATTTAGTTATGTTTTGAATAAGATACTATTGACCAACTTTGTTGCTCAGCTGAACATCTGAATCAGCATAAAACACTAACAAACTGGCATTGATCAGCTATTTGTGGGAAAACTATTACATGAATAGCATCATTAAACTCACAAATTGATTGCATATTGAATGAATGGAAATATTGAAATATTTCCATTTGAACAGGTATTTGAACAGATAAGGAAGCAATCTTTAATCACGCTATTGGTAACGATCTGTTCACAAAAGCTTGCACTAGATCTGTTCAGCTTTATATGCAGCATTTAGGTTGTACTGTCCCATCATAGGAATTTAAGGTTATTGTCATATTTTTCTGAACATGCTGGGGAAATCTGGTCTTTATCTATTATGTTGTTGATAACTGGTATTGTATTACTTAGCTTCAGTATCCGATCTGCTTTAGGCAAGAGGATTTTTTTGTACGAGGATGATGCATGCAACAATAAATTGCTTGAAATTCTTTTGTCTTGAAATCTTAATTAAGGCTTTTTTTCTGTAAAACGTTAACTTTATTTGTCTGCATTTCTGTTGTAAACTGTGACCAAAGCTCCTGTCAATTCTTCCTAGTTATGGATGTCAGGATCAAAACTGAAAAAAAGGAGTTCCTTAGTTACTCTGTTTATCCCTTTTAGGTTGTTTGTGTGGTAAATAACTTCAGAGGACGTCAACCAGAGCATGAACATTCTCATATGGATAATCTGGCCCGGATGCCAATGATCAGTATCCCCAGAGTAGAAAGCCCTTTAGAAAAGGTAATGTCTAACCTTCTCTTCTCTTCTCTTCTCTTCTCTTCTCTTCTCTTCTCTTCTCTTCTCTTCTCTTCTCTTCTCTTCTCTTCTCTTCTCTTCTCTTCTCTTCTNTCTCTTCTCTTCTCTTCTCTTCTCTTCTCTTCTCTTCTCTTCTCTTCTCTTCTCTTCTCTTCTCTTCTCTTCTCTTCTCTTCTCTTCTCTTCTCATAGATCTGAGGCCCTCTTTCCTTGTGTTCCTTCAGTGGGTGTGGCTAACATGTTGGCTTAGAGCACATTGATGTTAGAAAGATGAAATTTAACCCTGAGCCCAGAGCCACATGTGGGTTATGCAGTATATTTATCCCATTTTTACCCTACTTTTGGGTGACCTGAGACTAGTGTGCAGGATGGACTACAGCTACAGATGGATGAGCTGTGGGCCTTTAATCATCAGACACCTTTATGGCCTCAGGACTGAGTGACTCCCCTCACAAAAAGAGACTAACAATGTTGCTATAGTGGGGCCTGCACCATCAGGCCAAATTATTCAATACATTGATAATAAACAGTAAAAAAAATGCCTTACATCAACTGCACAAAAGCTACAATGTCTTGCCAAAGCAAATGTGCTTTTGGATTAGAAAATACTATCAATAGTCTCCTGGGTATGTTGAGGTGTTTTAATGAATAAGTATTGAAGCGTGTTTAAAATTCATTATAGTTTTCTGTGATAAAAAGTTCTGTTTTTGCAGGATGATGGTGTACTATGTCAATGTTAGGTAAGGTTGTGTCAGAACAATTCTGTGAGCAAACAAGCACTGAAATGAAAAGTATAACCAGATAACAATAATATTTTAAACATTTTCACCTGAAAGTTTGAGCTATCAATGCAAATATTAAAATTCTGGGGTTTTTTGTTTGTTTGTTTTTCTGATGAGTTTATCTGTAATTATTTGTTAAAATCTCTTCTATTATGTCTGTGATTGAAGATAGTAAACAACTCTACATTATGCAGGACACCAAAACTATGTTTTTAGGGCATTCTTTTTAATCCAAATTACTGCTACTTTTGTTAAACATGAGAAGAAATGTTTTTAGCCACTTTCCAGTGTGTGTTCATCTCTCAAAATTGGTGGAAGTAAGTTATTCCTTTGGAAGGGAAAAGCATATTCTTTTCAAAATTATCTAACAAGCCTTGTTGAACCAAATGTGTCTAAGTTACTTCTGATGTTTTTCACTGAGGAGGTTACAGTCTCGTTTTCTTGAACAAATTGCTAGATGGTGAATGTACATCTTTAAAATAATCCATTCAGTGAACTCTGTAAAATGTCAAAACAAAGCAAGATATCGGTGGGCCTAGAACATGCCATATCAATAAGAAACCCTCTTATTTATGTGCCTGGCTCTCCAGGATAAAAGGCATTTGTGCAGTCATCGTAGGTCATAAACAGAGATTGCAGGGAATTTACTTTTATCTGAGTTCCAGTTTGGCTGCTGCTATTTTTCCTTTCCTGAGGGAATAAAGACTTCATCTTATCTTGGTGGTTGTACCTGATTTGAGACCCTCTAGTGCATGAGGAACAATGGGATTGTTTTGAGACTTATTCTAGGCAAGGCTGAGATGACGCTGGGAGAAGAGCTATGGCGTGATGTGGGGAGTGGCTGCAAGAGTAGCATGTGCTGCTTGAGGATGATCTATACCTTGTGAGCTGCCCAGAGCTTGTGTATGAAAGACCTTCCTTCCCTCTGATCTCACATTCACACTGCAATGGAGAGTAGCTCTTTGATGTTCTGAGACATCTCCCAATTAATTAGGGAATTGTCAGCAAATGATCTCAGCTTGTGGATTCATCTTTCTCTCTGTGGCAAAGCCTTTCTCCTGTCCAGACAGGCAGGATGTGATGGGAGGATGATTTTGGAGGGAAATAGTTATTTTTTGGAAAACGCTTTCTTCCATTTCCATCTTCTAGAAAATTTGAATTGAGAATAGCAAATAATTAATTATACCTGAGTGCTTTAGATGTTGAGCTTCTGTGGGTTCTTTTTTTTAATGCTTAATGTTTTTGGATAAGAGCCAGATCCTGTTAAATAAAAGGCTCTAGGAGTAAAACTTAGAAATAGGGTCTAAATATGACTCAATTAACTACTTTCACCACATGAATGATTAAATTAATCTTTGCTTCTTAACTCCCTCCTTATTTTACCTCCTCTGTTCTTCTCTGGAAAAGGAGGCATATTAGGTAATTGTTGTGCAATTTGGAGTGCTGCATATAGAGTCCACTTGTACAGGAATATGTGTACTAGAAATATTCAGAACTGAGCTGCCACTTAACAGCAAGGGCAGGGCACTGTTTGCGTGACACTCCTCTTAGTCCTGATGTGTGCAGATGATGAAGCTCTTCCGACCAGGTACCCGGTTTCTGTACTCCTCAGCAAGCTGTAGCTGCAGAGTGTCTCCTTGAAGAGTCCTTGCCAGAGCTGACTCAGCAATGCAGACTTACTGC
Organism: Nothocercus julius; assembly: GCA_013398735.1. NCBI lineage: Eukaryota > Metazoa > Chordata > Aves > Tinamiformes > Tinamidae > Nothocercus > Nothocercus julius. The sequence goes on along the minus strand of VZSV01000052.1, from coordinate 167,764 downwards.
TTCCAGCTTAACTGCATTTGTCCTCAGAATTAATAAAAAGAATGAAAGCCAAGCAAGCCTCATCACTCACCCATCTGCTTCTTTCTCCTTTGTCTGACCTTCTCCACCTCTTACAAGACAATTCCAGTGCCTTCTTCGAGTCAAGGCTAGAGACTTTTGTTCTTCTCTTGCAAGAGTTCTTGGGAAATAGGGATGATACTGGTGACAGTTGGAAGAAAGAGCTTAGAGTTCAGCTTCATCCAGTGCAATCACAAACCATTCTTCCTGTTTTCTGTTTCAGGAGAAACTGTCCACCTATTTCATGATAAAGTCTCCTGAAGTCAGCCAGAGCTTACAGAAAGCTGATACGAGTCTTAAAGTAGCTGTTAACTCTGTTAACCTTTTTTATAGGTAGCTTTGAAGAATTGGATGCAGAGGAAACATGGAGCATTTTAGGAAAATTAACATAAAACTAATTCAGGCAGTAAAAAAAAAAAATTCTTGTTGAATTTGACACTATACTTCCTGTCCTAATGCATATGTGCCAAAAGTGATAGGGGAAGTAAAATATTAGAGAGAACTGTGATATCTTAGTACTGCTAAATATAGATCCCTCTTAAGTTTCTGATAGGTTTTTAAGAATGGAAAAGCCTTTCCTCTTCTGTTTTCCAGTTCTTTTCCTATTTATTCCATCTTGGTTATTCACAACAGGCATAGAATAGCTTCTTAAAAGTGCCAGAAAGAGTATTTATAATTTTAATTCTCAGAGTTACTGTCATTTCCTTGATTTGAGCTTTTTAGTATGGAAGAATCTTTCATTGGTGTGTACGTATAGCAGCTGTCTGGTCCCTTGACCTCTCTGGTGAGAGGTGATCACTTGTACCTGAGCTCGCAGGCTAAAAACAAAGCAGAAAAATATGTTAGCTCATCATGCTATGTGCAAATGGTGCTGTTTCTTTATTTTTTTTAATTCACAGGCAATGTGTGTGTGTGTGTGTGTGTGTGTGTGTGTGTGTGTGTGTGTACATGAGTGTGTATCTCCACGAAAGCTTGATGAGATTACATGTACTTGCATTAGCTTATGGGCAGTTTTTCAGATTCCTTTTGTCACAGTGGTTCTCTCTTTGGTAATTTAGTGTGTTACAAGTCTTACAAAACAAAACAAGAAACACATACCCGGGAGAGGTAGCTCATAAAAGACCGTAAGTGATCACATTCCAAAGTCAAGCATTTGAATTTGCACGTTTCCTACTCTTCTGCTTAAATCTACTTCTAGAAGTAGATTTAGGAAATCTTCTAGAAGTAGATTCAGGAAGTATCTTTATTTAAATGCTAACTGTGATCACAGTATCTAATTTTCAAATAAAATCATGCATAAAATGGAAATGGAGCAATATATTCAGTGTGACCTCCTCAAATGTACGTGTTGTAGGTGCTACAGGATCAAGGTATTAGTAATAATCAAGAAGAACCTTTCCAACAAAACTCCTTCAAAGCACGTGTCATTAGGTTCTTCTCCTGGATAACAGGAATGAACCGTTTTGAACATCTTCACATAAGGCAATAAACGTATGCGCGCAATAGCGCACATGTGTGTGTGTGTGTGTGTGTGTGTGTGTAGAGCTGAAGCAAAGGCAGATACCATGAGCTGGGAGCATTCTGTGCAGGTCTGCAGCTTTTTAAGAGGGGCAATTCCACCTGAACTCGATCTTTTCGTCTAGTAAGAGCATGAACTGTACTTACTTGTTAAGCAGGAAGATGCTATGGTAACTGAAACCCGGAATTACTACAGTAATTCTATTTCTTTTAACAAACTCCACTGTGTGAATGAGTACAGACAGTTGTAAAATTGATGTTCTCAACACTGGAAAATACCTCTATAGACTTGGGAGTATTTCTGTGTATTTATAGCTTTATTAATGAAAGAAGAGAAATTTCTGGTTCAAACAATTCAATTTATAAATGGAAACTGCAAACCACAAAAGGTTGACATGAGCTTTTTCAGTCTTTCAGCATTGTATAGTAGCTTGTAAACACAAATTTGTTAAAATCTGAATGTACAGATGGGGTAACTTTGCCCCAGAAACCTGCACTCAAGGCTTAGCCCTTCCTTAGCCTTTTGCTTTCTGCTAGTGGTGTGGCCAGGAGCATGGTTGTTTGCATGCTTTTTTTGCTACGCATCCTGGCAGCTTGGAGTGAATAATACAAAAAAAATCTGTAAAAGTCTGTAAAATTCATAAAGCTGAGCAGATCCTCAGCACAGTCTAATTCTTCTGCCTATTGTAAGTGAAATGATTTTGCATGTAGTTTTAGGAGCTGGGCTCTTGAGCATGCTTTCTGCTTGTCTCTTACACCTGCGTGAACCTTTGTTTGCTGATGGTGGTTGTTGTTTCGCACTGAACTTTGTCACAGTAAATCTAAGCAGAAGTAAAAGAGCATAGTAAGAGAGTTGGAAATGCAGTTATATCAGGAGACTTTTTTTTTCTGTGAAGTTGTCTTTTCTGTGAAAAGAGTCTCAATAAGGTTTATTAGGAATTTTGTCTGACATGAAAAAAGCATGTATGAATCAACACTTATATTTCTTGCCATTAGCAAGTAAATGTAAATACTAACTCTAAATATATAACATATATTAGTAGTAAATGAATATGAAAAAATACTATGAGGAATATTTCACAACTGCAGCTCCAGATTCACCGAGGTTGCTCAGTGTATCATCTATCCCCTGCTGAAGGTAGATGATGGCCAACCAGTTAAAGTGCCTTGAAATGTTTATGGTTTGTTTTCTAATTAGAAAATAGAATTTTATTTTTTTTCCTGTGGAATGAAAACTTACAATCACTGACACTTGCTAATGCTGTTAAACTGGAAACTTTTTCACAGAAAGTTGCACACTGACTTTTTGTAATCCTTTTTCAGAAAACTTGTTGACTGTGATTTAATCGTTGCCATTTACTTAAGGTATCTTTATTCCGTTTTGGAGAAAAAGGTACATGAATTTTTATGAAGATTTCGTGTTTCTCTGTTTTGAAAGCTGTCAGAAAATACAGCAGGGACATTGCTGGTTCTAAAGTGCATAATATAAAAAAAGAAGAGAGCTTCTCCTGGGCACAGTAGAGCAAGGGCAGAGCGAGAGGAGGAGCAAAGCTACCTGCGAGGACGTGGCAGTTCTCGTTTGCACCGACTCAGGGCCCCTACATTCCTTCCTGGGGAGCAGAAACCAAAGGTCTGTCTGCCTCCTCTGCAGACTGGTACACAAGTATCCAAGCAGTGTAAGAACAAAATTTACTGTGATTTTTATTTTCCTCCAGACTGAGTTTCTTAAACAAACAAAAAATAGTAAGCAGAAATTGCCCTCTGTGAAATTTTGTTTTCCAAGGCTTTGGTTATAAAACACCCCCCTACACACTGAAAGCTGCTGGGAGCAGGGTCAAGAGCAGATGGAAGGCATCGCAAAATGCCTGGTGAGCACTGCTCTACGGAGAGGTAGAAGTCAGGCCATCTCTTTCCACAGAGCATAAGTGAGTTTTGAAGACTCAGAATAACTTCCCTTGAATCCTACCTGCCATGAGTTGCTTAAATCTTCTCTTCCACTTCCTACTGCCTGCTCTCCTCTCATAGCTTTGGTCTACTTTCAGAGGGAAAGCGAGGTAGTGAGAGAAATCTGAAGTTCTTTACATCATACTAGTTTGTGCTGAGGAAGAAGCATGTGGGTTAACATCAAGACTACCTTTATTCATTTTACACATTGCATGTTTAAAAAAGTGATGACAGTCAAAGATACTGTGAGCCTAAAGGAGACATAGAGTTAACTTGCAGCATCCAGTCCCTGGGATCCTGCAGGTAGCCTACAACAGAGTCTTGCTGGCACAATGTTTACAGAAGCAGTTACTTAGGGTAGAGCATGAAAAAGTGGCAAAGCTCTTGGGCATGTTGCAGCTCTACTGTAGAGTCACTTGTAATATTAGTCACACCTCGAGACACAGCTTCACGTGTGTTAAAATCCTCGTGCTGAAGGCACCCGGAGAGTAACACTGGACGTAAAGAGGACAGTGCAGTGCTTCTGAGGAAGAAGTTTTGAGTATGAGTTCTCAGCTGTGAATGCCACTTTGTAGCGTTTCAGTTCTTGATTCTGTGCCATCTAGCTCATGGGAAACAATTAATCTTTTATAAGAACTGCAAGATTAAAGTTGTATTAACACTGAAATAGCATATTAGAACCTGTCAGAAACTGTAGTTTTCATTTCTAGGAATTTTGCATTAAATTGTAAGTAGGATACAACTTGATTATTCACATTAAATGCATTTTTGTTAAACAACAAAGTTGAAATATTGTGGAATCATCTGCGAAATTACTTTACTCAGGATATTCCCATGTACAATCTCTTGGCATTTAGCAAAGATTTGCTGTGGGAGTGAGTGGAGAGAGCTGCAAAAGTCTCCAGGTGAAAAGGCTGGCACTAAAGGAGAACTTGCAACAGTTTTCACAATGACGATTGATTCCTAACTGATTTCTGCGGTTTTATTGGTTTGTTTTTTTTTCCTTTAACTTGTAGAACCACATCACGGCCTTTGCAGAAGTCACATGATATTGACGCTGATGTTTATTCACTCCATTGGACTTCATCTCTTTTCACAGCCCACTCACAATAATAGCAGTGTATCAAAAATAAGAAATTTTAAAAAGTCCTATTTCTGACTTGATTTTTACATGATTAAATGATATCAGCATTTTGAAGAATTCTTATATATTAAAACGTCACTGTTTACTTTTTGGTGGAATGGGACAAACGGAGCACTAATAGCATTTATCTGACAGTACCGTTTATTTTGGCTTCTCATTGTATTAAATGGTTCATGTACTTATTCCAGCAGTACTTCATATTTTGATATGAATTTGCTTTTTTTTAATTTGCATTTTTAATTCAGCATGAGCGTGTTTCCATTTGAAGCGGTTTCAGTGTATAAAAACTAGGGAAAAAAAAATTATGTTCTGTATGAAAATGCTGTTTGCACATTGTATTACACTGTATTCCATGTAAGATATCATTCAAAACATGTTATATGTAAGACTGGTGCTTCTGCTTTTGAAGAGAAAAAAATGCCGATTTTTACTGTAATAAGTATTGTATCATAATTAAAAGTTTATTTATTTGGATATTTTCCTGACATAATTGTCGTTGAATTGTTGTTTTGTAATTCTTGAATGTCTTGAATGATATATATGTATCTAGGTTAAAAGAGATGAAAATAATATAGAGATTTTTGATCATTGATATTCTTTCTTACTGATGATATCCCGTGAAGGTTAAGGGCTCCCTTCTTAGTTCAGCATATCTGATAGGAAGTAGTGCTAAGCATGAGTCATTGAAACAAATCCTTCAAGGAAGCCTGCATCTTCTCCTCATGTGTTTATTGTACACCCTGATATTATGCTGGGAGAATGGGTGCTAAGATATGAGGAAGGTACATACATGTTTTCACCCTCCATTTTCACCTTGAAACACTCATGCAAAAGCCAAAATGACTGCAAAAAGGGGCCAGAAACGTGGAATATATCTCTTTGCAGCTTTCTATCTTTATTACAAGGTAATATTCTTCATGAAAGGTATTCTTTGCCAGTCTGTACAGTGCGGGCAGGAACTGGTATTTTCAGCATCAGGCAGTGGTATCAAATCTCCCTTGTCACTGTGAGTAACCAGTTGAGTCTCCCCTTCCAAAGACAGCCTTGCTCTCTGTTCATAGCAAAGTTGTCCTATCAAAATTGAGACACAAATAGATTGGAATGTTTTAAGTACTGAAGATATTTGTAGCATCTGCTAGAATGTTTTCCTTTCATAACTGTGGGTACAACACCACTATAAACATCTAGTGATTTGTTGAAACGAACATAACCTTTTAGGCCTTAAATTTTTCATAATATATTGTATTTCCTGTGGATTAATCATTGGTAGAAATTTTTTGAAACAGATTGCTGTAGAAATTGGGTATATTTTATATGTTGAATATTAATGCATTCCCACATAGTTGTCCAGGGAATACACTTTTTATTTTCATTGTAACCTCTGCTTTCACTAAAATGCTTGCCTACCACTACCTAAATACTGCTTGTGAAGCAAAGCAAGGCCAGGTCCTCTTTGAGTGCGATAGAGCATATTTCACAAAGTCATTGTGCTAAGCTGAGAATTAGAGAATAAAGAAATACATCTATTTGGAAGAAAGAATAGAGCCCTTAGCTAATACTAGGTGATTGAAAATCCACCTTTATTAGAATATCAGCTATGTTTACAAAATTTGTTTCACCATGTTAGGCACACTTACCCTTCCCTTAGTCTAGTTGTTTAGGGCACAAGGTACTAATGATTTCTCTGTGTGCAGATTTAAATGAAATCTTTACTCATTTTTGCATGGTAGCAAACCTGCATTTTTTTATATCTGATTTATAAGATTACCAACAGATTCTTTTATGTTAAAAGAGATGACTCTTTTTCAGTGTACTGTATATAATCAGCTTGTAACTGGTCTCTTTCTCAGGATCTTCCCAGTCAAGTATTTGGGTTAAATTTACCATGTTATCTCTGTGAACCAGCAGTGAGAAAACAAAAAGAGATACACTCTGATGTATAATGTATTTTTAAATAAAATAATTTTTCATTCACGTGTACTGTATTTTTTTAGATCTTTGCTCTTGTTGCATGTTGGTTGATAGTCTACCTATAGTAAAATGATGATTTTAGAAGTCAGCTGCATTTGATGATGAATATTCACAGTCCGCCAGGAATCCCCACCATTAACCACCTTCCCTTAGAGGTGGCTCTGGCAGGAGAGGAGGAGAGGAAAAGCAGGAGAGGAAGAGCTATGTTGCAGAAGAATCTACAATTTGTTGGCAAAAAGCTGTCGGCCAGGATGTGGGCCAGTCATGCCCCAGACTATACCTTGCTTGTTTTGGAGGAGAGCTTAGATATTCTCTCTCATGCACCCCTAGCAGCTTTGCTGCCCTGGGAGTGGGCATTCATGGGTCCATTCTAGTCCATTCTGGACATGAAAAAGCTTTCAGTAGGAACAATTTGCCAAAACAAAAATAAGCTGGCATTTTCTCACTGAAATGGCTTTTTGGTGGTTGCTCTTTAGAAAGATCCCAGTGAGGATTCTCTGACAGGCCAAGCATCATCATTCATTTGGAAAATACTCTGGCTCAGAGTGCTTCCCAGAAAAAGCACGGCAATTGAAGATAGCATTTCAGTGGTTTTGAATTGCAGCTGTTACTATGATCTCCTCATGGACCTTTTCTGAGTGTACTTCAGTGAAACAACTGCACTTTATATAAATGAGATGCTTAAGAAGCATCCCTAATGCTATATGCTGCTGTGTTCCTAAAAGTGGAATTCATAAGGCATATGGGGACACCAGCTGTGCTCGTATCCATACTATTTTAGATTTACTTATATATATTCTACTGTTTGTTCGTAATCATGAACTGCATAAGACATATGGCAGTAGCATCTGGGCTCACATCTCTTCAGCTTTTAAAAAATTTCATTTCAACAATGTGAATTAAAAGAGAATAACGCTGCTATTTTTCAGCTGCAATTTTCTTTGCTATTTGCTGTTGTTCTGATTTTGTTGCTGTCCAAGATCAGAGCAAGTGTGACAGTCCATTTGCACATTTTGTTAGCAGGGAGCTTTTTATACTCCTCCCAAGTCTAATTTTGGTATTTTTAAGCCTTGTCATGCAGAAGGCAGAGTGCATTGCATTTTAAGAACAGATAAGCTTAGTCTGCTGTGACTTGACCGGATATATCCCTGGCTCTACACATTGCCTGGGCCTTGGGGACACTCAGGAGCATCTTGCAGGCAGAAGGACAGAGGATTGAAGGTTGAGGAACAGAGCTCCAGACCACTGAGCTCTTTCAGTGCCCTGCTGTACCCCCCTTCAAGCAACCTGGATGACCCACAAGTAGGAGTATTTTCAACTGGCGGGGCCTCTGACAGCTGTTTTGATGCCGGTACAACTGACTTTCCTGCTCCTCTGCCCCCAGGTGCCTTGCAGAAGCTGGACAGGTCAGGCAAGACACCACCCCCTCGCCCTGAGGTGCATTATGAGGGTGGCTGCAAAATCATTACAAAATGAGAAAGGGGTGTGACAGGGAAAATACCTTCTTATATTCAGTAGCGTATGTGCTAATTTCTAGTAGATTTGCTGGATTTTCTAACTTAAGATACCAGTATTAGGTGGCATTTCTTTGGTTTTGAAATGCTTCATTAGATGAGGATTATTGCTGTTAGCATGCTGTTTCTGCTAATAAATTGCTGTTTCTTACTCTTGCTACTGTTGCTTAAAGAAGTAGTTACTGTTTCTTCCTTGGCAACCTCTATTTATACAGTGACAACTGACAGCTTCAAGATACTCTAATATTCTGAAAGTAAGTCTAATGTGAGGAGAGTGAAGTGCTCATTTTGGAAAACAGAAAAGTTCTTTTGGTTCTTGCTTGAGACAGAAGACTTGAAACTAAGTCCTAGTAGGAAACATCAGGAATAATGTTTTAGGAAATGAGAGCTTTCCCATTTTAGGAGTTCTTAGGAAAGAAGCAAAATGAGTAGAGACTTAACATTAGTCAATTATGTAACAGAATTCTATCATCTTAGGTATACATTATATTTGGGAATATTGCCTTCTTAGCAGTGTATATGTTTCACACAGTTAACATTTTGCTTAGAAGAACAGATAATTGTAATATGTTTAATCTGCATTTTTTTGTCAGCTTAAGAGAAGTTGGTGCACTTGTCACACTGGACGCTATCTGTTATCACTTCTTATTTACTGCCTGGTGACCTGTCTTCCTTGCATAATACAACCGTCTTTCTCATCAGATGTTATGTATTGCTGTGTCATATTGTGTCGTAGCCAGCAAGTGCAATTGGACTTTATCAACATCAAAATGCATTTTTCAGATGCATATTTCAGTCTCTGAATATGGAGGTGGAAAGATGTGGTGAGGTGTCATTTATTTCAGTGGGAGTAAAGCAGCAGCAAAAAAAAAGTATTTTTCCAGATTAAAAAAATCCACAGCTAAATTTCCATAGTAAACCTGAGTGAGGTAATCTAAGCTGAATGCTGAACCTGAATACAAGAAATTTCAGAGGATGTTACATGCAATGGCATTACAGACAATGGATGAAGGTAACATATAGCACTGGTAAAATAAACTGATCATACGAGATTAATTCATGACACTGCATACCCTACAGAGAATGGTCCAAAACAGTCATGTTACAGGAACAAATATGACCCAGATTTGTGGTGAATCACAAACTATTAGGAAGCAAAGTTGTGCAGGGCTGTGTGTATTTTGCTTTCTGCAATATAGCAAAAAGGAAAATTGGTCAAGATGCTCTCTTGTCTATTCTAGTTTGTGTAACTCCTGCGGACAGTCAAGGAGCTTGGTCCAGATTTCAGTAGGAAACTCAGAGGGGATACTGTTCATTTTATATCTTTTTTTTATTTCTTACAAGTCTGGCCATGCTTTTGTTATCTCTTTCAAATACATGTGGTACTTGAGAGCAGCACCGTAGATGTTTTAACAAATTGTGTGAAATTGCTCACAGAATATCAGCAGATCAACTAAGATATATAGGAGACAACAGGCAAACTCCAGACCATCATTACTCTCATTGAACTTTATTGTGTCCTCGTGCTTTGAGAGATTCTCCTTTTGAAACCTGTACTTCATCCAAGCTTTGAATTAGGCTTCAAATGTAGGTCACCAGATCTGAATGCAGCACCTCTCTGCTCTCCTATTTTCTCGCCCCCACTCCAGCCTGCACTCAGGGACCATTAGCAAGGCTGCAAACACAGTTTTTGGATTAACTGTAAGAAGGACTCAGGAGAGCTGCAACTCCGTGCATCGCTGCCTGCTCTGCAGTCTGAAGTGCACAGCCATTGTCCCTCTCACTGGGGGAAAAACAATGCCATATGTTTTCAGAAAGGCAGATTATTGTAGGACACCAGGCTCTGGTCTCAGTCACTGGTGAGTATTTGCACATTTGTACTGCTATGCTAGTTTTGCTTTTCCTGATAGACCTGCTTATGACAAGAGGCAGCAAGCTCACATAGTACCATGAAAAGTGTTTAGCCCTTGAACAGGGAAGTGCTCTTTCACCTACCAGATGGACACCAGAAATACCATGTGAATTTATCAACTTTGCCTCCAGAAACTTTAAGACATTCTGACTTAGCCTGTTTCCAGGACAGTGTGTTATCAGAGGAGGTTTCCAGCCTGTCATTTCTTATTCCTTGTGCGTGAGATAGATGTGATTTCCATTCATTCCCTGTAAAAGATGCTGTCTTTTCTGTATATGCTGGTTTCTTATTCTTGATTACTTTTTGAACTTACTCACTCTTCCATATTGATCTTTCATTGCTGTTATTACCAGATGGCATAAAGAGTTTTGTAGCATACATTAATCAAGCTTTATTTTTTTTCTTATTTGCTTCAGTGCCATTCCTCTCCACTAAGTTTTACACCAGCAGTGTTTGAACATGTTGTCTTCTTCCTTTTTTGATCCTGATTTGCAGTTTACCATTTGTCTTAGAATATATCATAGACAAATAGTTAGCTTTACTTCGGCACTATTCTGCATTTTCTATCTAGGCTGTCATCTCCTTATGGCAGCAGTAGAACTGGGAGGTTCTGCCTGATTTGTGCGTTATTGCATGTGACTGGTGATCTCAGAGCAGGAGTGCAGGCTGGGAGAACAGTGAGACTTGGCAAAGGGAGGGAAAGACCTACCTGTCCTCGTAGCAGTCTCACGTGGTTTTCCTGGCACCTGTGAAAATGAGGGAGCTCTACGGGCGGGGGTTGGCCTTGTTCGATCCCTGTACTCATGTTCAGTACTGCTGTTCACAACCGTCCCTCAATATGACCATATTTCTAACAGGGAGGCAGTAAAATATGACTCGTTTCCTCTAGTGACTCTCCTGTTGCTGTTAGGCCCTTTGACTTTGTTTTAATACAAATCATTATGAAGCAGAAGTTCTTCTAGTTATGACTATACTTGTTTACCTTCTTAACTATGTATCTGGTTACAAGTGTTGTATCTGTTAAGATTGTAGAATCTTTGTATTATGAACTTCACGAGTCTGCAAGACGTGTCATCAGATGGAGCTTTCATCCTGGACTGGACCCTTAAGTGTAATCATAACTTTCTGTAGGCATTTTTATCTGTCTAGGCTACATTCAGGATCACACTGCTGTGCCCAGCCTGGAGGACTTAGTACCGAGCCATAGCACTGAGGTGCTCCAGACAGTCTGTGAGAATGAAGAAGCAGGGCAGGAGGCATGAGCTTCTTTTCATGCTAATAAATTGTGCTACTGATGGCTTAAAATAGAGACTACTCTGAGAGGAGGAAGACTTGAAAACAAAAGGAAAAGTTAGGATGTTTAGCTAAACATGCTAAGAGCTATTCAGATATTAAGACAAGCTTATGAAGGGGGGAAAGTTTTTTTACTGAGATAAGGAAGGAAAATGCATGAAGAACTACAAAATAATGCTTTACTCAGAAGGTAGTTTTCCAAATATTTTATCAAAGACCATGTAAATATCAAGAAATGCAAATAAATTTCTGCCATTTTCCTGAGACTAAACTTTTTTCTGTGCCATCCTACACAGAATTTTGTATCCTGTCATCTGAATAGAAAAGTATAAATTGTCAGACCATATCTACATAACAGGAATTTGTTTTCCAACCTGCTATTTCCTGACTGGAACTCGTCACGGTCAGTAAGTGTAATCAAGTTGAATCTCCCTGGATAAGGCTGTGAAGCAGAGAGTTCTGACATCAGCTAGATAAAATTTAGCTTAGGAGCTGGCGGTGATGACTAGTGAATCCATCATTCACTGATTCCCCTATTACGCAAAATGCTCTAATGGAGAGATTATTACCATGAAGCTCAATTTTCTGCCTTAGCAGTAGAAACCACCACTGTTGGTAATTTTATTACAGTTTCTAATTATAGCAATTGAGAGGCTTTTAGATAAACTGACAGACAATTTAAATGCAGTTTGATTCTCTGTCTCAGTCTTGATATTTTTCTCTGCTCCTTTTTTTCCAGAGAGGTCTAGGAAAGGATTTTGACAGGCATAGGCTGAAGGCGCAGTAGGAAGCTTGCTTACTGCATGTCAAGTAAAAATATATCATTTATTCATTTAGGCATTCTCTGTCTTAGACACTCTATGAGAGGTCTTAAAGGAAGGTTTGCACTGCTGATATATTAAAGCCATTGGTCACTGTGTTATCTAAAAAGGAACATCAATAGCAAGATATCTTTTTCTGGATCTATGGAAACAGCAGGTGATTTTGTCATGTTGGATAGTGACCAGTGAGGTCACCCAAGTAATTAGAGCTTTTTTTCAGTTTGACTGCAGTTTGACTTTGTTTTTCAGCTCAAAAAACAATGTGATTCTTAGTCATTAGTTTTGATAAAAAAGGCCTGGTCACTTGCCAGTCTTCCTTGATTCTAATTAAATACTGATGGTTGCCGTGGGGAATCCACTCCTCAGTAAACTTGCTCCTTTCAGTAGCAAAGAAGCTGTTGCTAGAAGTGAGAATTGTTTTAGTTTCTGTTTCTCTGTTCTTCTGGCCTTCCTGTCTCAGCTGTTAAAAAGCAGCAGCTTCTGACAAGAGTGAAAAGAAGAGCTGAGCCTATCATTCTGTTTCTCTGTTCTTCAGAAATGGTACTGTAAAGAGCACTTTTGGTGAAGATATAAGCTTATGGCAGTGTCCTGTTTCCTTTTCTAAATGGAGTTTAGTCTGAGTGAAGTCTAAGATCTTAGCTGTTTTGATGGGAAAATCTGTGGTACATTTTGTATCCTAGCTAAAGTCCAGATATTTTCTGCCTGGTTTAGTTTGTCCAGAGTGGCCAACAGACTGACATAGTTTTCACTCCCTGTTTTACTGAAACAACCAATACAGGGTAGTTGCTGAGCTAAAATGATAACGGATAAATAGGTACATGACTGTACTAGTGGCAGACACTTAGTGATGTGATGCTAAAAGATGATCTGGTCTAGCTAGGTTTATTATTACTGAAACCTTTGAGCAACTTTCGCTAAAAGGATAAATGCAGAAACTGTATCCGTACTGTTTTTGTCAGTGTTGTTAGTCTTATTAGGCCATAAAATAGACTCTGCAGGAGGCAGCTTCTTTGGGCCAAGAAAAGGTGCTTATATACCATAGCATATATACCACAGCTGGGATTTGCTGAAGAGTTTCTGGAAATGAAATGCCCAAACTGCATTGGCTTTCAAAGGAAGGTAGGCAGATTAACTTTTGGGTGGCTTTGAAAAGCATAGTTCATGCTATTCATCTGAGAATTTTAAGTGGCTTCTGGATTCATGGATTCTGAAGACCCTCTTCTTGAAATGATGGTTTCTGGGTATTCTTTATTAAGTCCTATTAAATTGCTTTGCGATATGGAATATTGCTTCTGAAGCATGAAGTTCTCCTTCTTGCCTTTGCTGTGTGTTGAGAGATTTTCCTTCCTTACAGAGTAGGAAAAGACTATCAGAAATTCAAGCTAGGAACCATAATATTACAGTGTGCAACCATGTGTTTAGTACATGTTACTCAGTAATAATTCTGCTCTTCATTGTCTTTGAATAAATCAGAAAGAAAAGAGATAAAACAGGGCTTAGTTTTGCTTATCTCTGATGTTGTCTTGAAGCTTCTAGCTTAGATGTAACAACAATTTTCAGGATGAGAGAGAAGAGAAAGTTTAGAGAACTGAGTGGTTGTTGAGCATATAGGATGAGGGCTGGAGGTGCTTTTTTAAAATTCTGATCATTTATCTATTCAATGTGTATTATCTATGCAAACCCAGGCAAGTCAACCCAGGAAGTGAAGCCAGTGACTCATCTCTCTCACATCCAGCCAGCAGGCCATCTAAAAGGAGTTGCCAGTGGATGATGACCCTTCAGAAGGCAGATGGCCCTTTGTGCTTTAATTGCTCAGAAACATACTGCAACACGGATTATCATTCAAGCTTTCCCAGTGCTGCTAGGTTTCCTTAGTGGTGGAGAAAAGCAATGACTCCTACATGTGCAGGTAATGATTTTCATGCCCAAATTGGTAGCTGTCATCGTGTTGCTGAAATGGTGGTATTTAACTTGCTGTAGAGCATGAACTGGGATTTGACCATTTTACCAGTTTTACGTGCATTCTGAATGGTCATCACAGGCTATGGTTCTTCTGCTATTTATTAAGTCAATAAAAATAGTTCTTTTGCTATTTTAAAAATATATGCTTGCTTATAATTTAGTTAAATTAAGCCCCTGCCATTAGGGTTTAAGAGCCTTCTTTCAGCCTGGAGCAGATTTGTCAAGTTAAAAACAACCAAAAGACAAATTTGAAATTAAAATGCTATCATATATTAGCTGTAAAAGCACCAGTGATTCTACTGTAAAAAAAAAAAATCTTTCTACCTACAAACATTCTTCTAATGAAAAAATATGGAAAACCTCATTTATGATGTACCATTTTACACCATCATTATAGAGTATTATTCCCTTGCTATAGAAAAATCTGTTAGTACTTAAGTATAAGCATGAAAATGTTTCTTTGGTTTTCAGTTTATTTTAAAATGAAGTTTTACACCATTCATTCACAGAGCTTAGCAGGATCTTATTAAAGGTGTGCTTAATTGTATTTGTCATAATCTGTGCTTCTTTGTCCAAACAGTCAAACTTTCTAGTTAATTTTTATAAGTCTGAAATATTTGAACTATAGAGGACCCAATTACAGAAAGCACTGAGCATCTTCTGTAGTGCAATTAAGATAATTAAATTCTTTCTGAAATATGGAAGAGATCCTGTGTCTATTTCTAATTTCTGTCATTTTTTCAGATAACAAATTAACCTCTATAAACTCTGATTAGAATATTTTTCGTACAGAGTCATTCTGGTTATCTTTTCTGGTTTCTATGCAACCTGCCTGCTGTATGTACTAGAATTTAATATCAATAATAGAAGGTATTTTTATTTTAGTTGGTGATGTGTATGCACTTAACGCAAGGGCAGTGGCCCAGTGCTTGCAGATATTTCAGTGCAGTCCGAAGTGTACTTGCAGTTCAGTTCTCTTAATATCCACAGCTATTACAACAGCGCATTGTATATTAGCCAGCTGAGATCATTTGGAAATAGAAAGATTTAAAATACTACTAAGCAGTAAATAAGCAAATGTTCTTCCATGCTCTCTACTGCACACTCTTGTATTCTCCAGCATAACATATTGCAGAAATTACTCTAGAATTTGAAGTGTGTAATTTTTTGCTTGACTTCAGCCTTCTTATTTATCTGTGAATGCTCCTAGGTGTCTGTTCGTCAATTAGTAACTTTTGCAAATAGAAGCACAGGCAATTTTTTTTTTTTTATTTTTGCAAAGGAAGCCTGAAACTGGTTTGCAGTGACAGCAAATAAAAGGCCATGGTAAAAGTAGGCAAGTGAGGAAGGATAAGTACCAGCTCCTGTGGAGCTCTTCTGATATGGAGAGAGGACTTTTTCTCTGAGACAGACTAAAACTGATGATTTCTTAAATTAACTCTCAGGATTTATTACAATAGAGTTTTCTGAAGCTAAGAGCTTAATAAGATTAAAAAAAAAAAATCGGCTTTACAGATGATGGAAATGTTTATCATTATTTCGGTAGCATTTCAAGATATTTACGATGTAATTAAAACATTAGGCCAAGGAACCAACCATAATCATTTCTCCTATAGGATTGGTTTTTTATATTTGTTCTTACCTAAAAGGAAAAGAAACAAAACTAAACATTTATTTTAAAATTTTAACAAGAAATTCTTGGGGTTTGAGTTTTTCTTTTTTAATTAACCTGGCCTGGAACGACAGGAAGAATTGAGATGTATGTTTTCAGGAAGGCTGTGTTGATTGCAGCATTCTCTAACCATCTTTAACTTTGTAAGAATACAAGAAAGAAAAATGAGGCCTGAGAAGTCTGCCTGCCCAAAGGCGTTGTGCTGTTGGAATGGAGCTATTCTGAGCTGCTCTCTCCTTTTGAAAGGCTGCTGGAAAATACCTAGGGCTTAGTAAGGAAAATGCACGTGACAAACATGATATTTCTGTTAAGATAGACTCTTGGTTTTCATTGTTTTGTAGAAGTGGTTTTTGCTAGTAATTAAATACAAGCTGCAGTCTCACTCTAGTAAGTCAAAAAATGTTACAGTAATTGAACAAACGTGATTTGCTTAGCTAGCATATAATGCGTAGTACTTAATGCATAGAGAAAATGATGCAAATCAGGGCGTGATGTAAGGAGCAGATGCTGGGGTCCATTCTGTGCTGCTGCGGTACCTTTCCCCTTGGCATTTGTTAGACAGTTACTGTAAACAAGATGCATTGTTGCTCTGCTTTTAGGTACAAGGTATGCAAATGCCACTGCCTGATTTCTGTTTGAGTAATAATTCAGGAATCGATATAAATAGTAGTCGTAAGAAAGTGATAATATAAATAGGTCAAGAAGGAATTTGGAAAGAAGTCGGATATCGGTATCATCTGATCTTTCTTAGGTATGGCATGTGACTTTACTATAGGCTATTGATTCTTTGCAGATGTTGCAAACCCCTTAATTTCTGCTTGCTAGGGTAAGCGAGTGTGGGAGTGGGGTGGAGGCTCAACAACATTGACTTCTTTCAATTACTTTGAGCTTTTTTTGTTTGTTTGTTTACCAGTGCTGTTTCCTTTTTTTCTTGAGTCAGACAGAATTTGTTCCACTGTTAAAGACTATGGAAATCTTTCTTTTTAAATTAGAATTGTCAACAGTATTGAATGTTAAAAAAGCTCAATGCAGATAGACAATAAACTATAGAATTAGCCAATTTTATAGATTACAACAGTGTCAGTCACTAGAAGGAAAAATGTGTCAAGACCGTGGTACAGTTAATGCAAGTGTGATTTCAGAGCTGGAGGAATTTCGTGGCTGCTTTCAAGCAGCTACAATCGTAATACTGTTCACGCTAAGTGAGCCTAGGTTGTGTAATGTTCATACTTGAACCGGAGGAAAGTTTGCTGTGGAAGGAGACTGGATCAATTATCATATTGATCCGTAGTCTACACTGGGTTGTGACTGCACAGGGATCTGATGCTTTTTCAATAATTCATGAATGAAAAGTAATAAAATGCAGTAAATCTGGTTAACCTCAAATTTAGTTTTAGGAGGATCAGAAGTATTTCAGTAAAGTAAATGCATTGCATTGTAATCTCTTCCACACTGATTCTTCATTTAGAAAGACTTGTGTACCTGAGCACACTGTGTGTGAACAAAGCAGATCTGACTCTGTAAGATTTTGGGCTTATTGTATAACAAACAGTTTGCCACAAGACCCAAAAGGATGATATTTTGGGGGCAAACTATTAAATTCCTATGGTTTATCAAGTTGATGTGGTTAGTATACGTACAGTTGTAAGCATAAGGAATTCTGTTCCTTTTGGCAAAGATTTATCAATGCATGAAATCATACAAAACAGCTGGGATTTTCATACAAGAGATTTCCTTAGTTATTTAGTGCATTTCAAAAAACCTTCCTTGTGTTACCTTTGTAATTGTCTTTGCTATATGAAAAGTAACGTGTCCTCGAAGACAGCGGATAAGGTTGGATACATTTTGATAATGATGGATGAACTAGTCTATATGGCTTTTCAGAAGCTCTGTCTGTGGAATCTGTCTAAATCTGTCCTCTTTGATGTCCTAATAATCACCCCCTGCCCCTTCCGTATGTATAAATGAGCAATTAACTACAGCAATTATGTAAATGTTCTTTATTTTCATAGAACTCTTGTTTTTTTGTATTTTGCAACTGAGTTTTGACTGTGGTAACAATGTGAAAAATTTGTAATATTACAAACAAAATCTAATTTCATAAGATATCTCTAATTTTAACCTTTATCTGCTTGATTTACTTTTTAATTAGTAGAAAATCCACCGTGTACTCAAACAGCAAGTGCTGTAAATTTGGAGGCTGGAGGAAAAAGAGAAAGGAAACCACATTATCCATATCAATAATGAAGCTGAACCACTCTTTTATCAGTTCAGCCATAACTATAGAGCTGCAGCTGGCACCTCATAATATAAACACTTAAGAGGCCTGTTGAGTCTGTCCTCACCATCTGCAAATGAAGCTGTAAACTTTCCTTAAAACTTCATTTCTGTTTCAATGCCTGCTCATGTCTGTAGATCCTCTGTAGACTTCATAGTAGCCTTGTGTTTCACTGGCTATGTGGAATGTGTCATAGCAAACCTGCGAACATCCCATGTGTTTAGTTATCTGCAGCTGTGCAAACAGCACAGTACATTTAGAATATCCTACTTTAAACATGCACATGGATAATTGAACTTCAAAGCAACAGCTCTGCTAATTCTTTTATGAGGATGCAAATTACTAGTGTGACTTTTCACTGGATTGGGAGCTTAATGGGACCATCAGTCTGATCTAAATCCGCCCCAAGGCGTGAGCACAGTTGGGGGTATTTCTGCTAGTCTAATCCAGACTTTACTCACTGGCAGGGTGCAAAACTAATAGTAGCCTAAAGCTAGCAAAGTTTTCACATTTAAATCCCCATACTTAAGTTACCACCCCTTATAACCGTCATTATTTCAGGAACAAGGGCCCCGATTCTGGTATTACTTGCAAAGATGTTGTCCATTAAGCATACAGAAAAAATTTTAACCATGGGGAAAAAAGTCAATGTCTTCTCAAAAATACAGTACAGAATGATGGAGTATTTGTTAAATTTCTCATCTTCCCTTTTAAAATCTTTCCATATGAAATGAAGTGTGTGTAGAAGGAATTATCTAACTGTTCTTCAGTCCTTACCTTCACGTTCTGCCTGTTTATTTTTACATGTTTTTACAAGTTACCAGCTTTTCAAAAGGAATACAAAGGATAAAGTGTGGAATGATGTTTCTTTTTCATGGGATGCATGTAGCAATAGAGGGACTTCTGGCAGCCTGTTGTTTTGTACCTAGCTTCACTAACACTGGGGCAATAACAATTTTACCTGTATAAACCCTTTTTCTCTCTTGAAACCCACTCAGATTTTAATAAGGAAAAGAGACCTTTCCTCATGTTCAGTGCCAGTTCAGTGCATCAGAACTAAAATGCCACATCTGAGCTGGTGCAGAGAGGGACTTGGTCATGGAATATGCTGCAGGTTTTTTTTCTCTTCTCCTCTCAACTTTTTGATCAGAAAGATTATTTGATCATTACTCAATTTGCTTCATTTCTCAATCTTTTTTTCCTCTGTTGGGTTATTTTCTCTGGGTTGTTTTCATGTTCATTTTTGGAATAGAAAATACATCAGACTTACTTCAAGGTTGAGTTGAACTTTCAAACCCGCATGCTTTGAGGAAGTTGAGGGCTAGGTGAATTCACTTCCTTGCTTTGGTGAGGAGGAACGCTCTTCCCTTGCTGCTTGTGTCCAGCTCATCAGGCAGACCTGGCCAGCAGAACAGTGCCAAGGCACTGGCCCAAAGCACCACAACCTCACCTTGACCCAGAGCAAAACCAGGAGCAGTCTGGTGGGAACTGGGCACCCAAGCGATTAAAGGCACCTCAAGCTTTAACTACCGCCAAGGCATTGCCACCTTGCTCTGCCTCATTGATGGATGCACAGAGTAGTATTTCAAAGATAATCTTAAATTTCTTTAAAGTCTCAATATTCAGTAAGTGAGCAAGAGAAGTACTGTGACTGTTTAAAAAATACCCAGAGTAATACAGGTGTGTTCTTAGTGTCTCACTGGCAAGCAGCATGGCAGTAAACAGTGATAATCTTCAAAAACCACGAGGCAACACCAGCACAGCTCCTCTGTAGGGGAATACAATCCAGAGCCGTGTATATACGCCAACAAGAGGGAAGGTGGTAGGTGGCAACTCTCTGTGTTCTTACCAGATCTGCAACACGAGTAGGAGAATGGCTTAGCATTCACTGCAAACAAAAATCCTCCTGCTTCCTTCCAGGGCTTAACCATGCCACTAGATTATCTTAATAGAAAGCAAATACTAAAAGCTAGTGCAGCCATGTGCAAGAACCCCTGCCAGACATGGTCTGCTGGCACTTTTTTAAATCTGGCATTTAAAATCATTCAGACAGATGGAACAAAAGTATGTAATAAAATGTGACATTTCATTTTATCATCTATATTTGTTAAGTGAATTCTTCTGATCATTCCTGCTGTCAGCAGCACTGAATTAGAATCTGAAAACTTGCAGTTTATAAAAATCAACTCCGGGGGTCAGACAGAAAAAGTATAAGTAATAATTAGTTACAGGATACGCATTCATCCCTGTAATCTTGATGCCGTGGGTGACAGCTTAGCTTAATAGGAAAAAAACAACAATGTTCAAAGTTATAACTTTGAATAGTCAGTCATTTACTGACTACTTCTCAGTACCTTTGCCTACTTCATAGTTTTGCTATATGTACTTACATATATTAAGATTTTATTAGAAATTTAAAAAATCAAGAAAAAATAGATGCATCCTCCTCTGTGTTGTCTAAGTAATTCCCACTTGTTTGCCTTGGTATGTAACAGAACAACTGATTTTCTGTCCTCTTCAAAGCACAGCTCCACTCAGTCCACGCTGGCTCTCCATGTTTCACTCCTTGCGTACCTTGGACATGCTCCCCACGCGTTTGCAGAGCTCCCATCAGCGTGCAGGTGCAGCTGGCAGTTCTCACAGCCTGCCACAGATAGTCGCAGTGATTTAACTTCCAATTTTTTTATTCAAGAGAAGCTAGATCTGGAGGTCATCCCTTCCCGGTCAGCATTCCTAATGGAAGGAGGAGGTGGAGAAATGACCTCAGCACAGAACAAGCCTTGGCGCTTCGAAAGATTGCGCCACCCCTCCTTTTCCAATTCCATCAGGGCCTTCAGTGGCAATTTCATCACTTAGTATTCATTCAGAGCTAAATTGAGAGTTTTAAGCAGTCATGATTGAACTTCTAATTAGCAATTACATTAAAAGCAACCTCCACAACACAAGGGAGATATCACTGGGAAGTAACTTTAAATCTGACAGCATTTTGGAAACAGTCTCTTTGGATTTCATAGGTGATGCTTTTCTGGGGCCCAGCCCTGTGCCCATGATGAATACTTCCTCTTACTACAAACGTGCATTTCTTTTTTGAATCTGCAACAAATACCAAAAAATACACATGCAGAAAAAAATATCATTTCCACTGTAGTAGCAAGTAAAAGTCTGATGTTCAGGACAGGAACTGCTGTGTTAAGCACTTCATCAGCAAGGCTGAAACACTTCTCTGGCCTTGCAAGTTGACAGTCTAAATAATTACAGTAGTTAGATGGATGCTTATGTGAATGCCTGGTCCTACTAAAATTTGTAATTGCAAGTTATTTATGGACAAATCTTCTCCCTGAAGAAAACAAGTAGTGTCACCTATTGATGAGGTGCAGAGGTGAGCTGGCGGCTGAGGATACCCAGTGGGGATCAGTGCAAGGGAATGGTGACATCGTCCCTGAGGGGCTCTTTGGGAGGGAGATCTAAAGACCAGGGCACTCGCTTGGGAATAGCTCGGTGGCCCTTGATGAAGGCAGGTGGTGACTTTGTGAATCTAGTGCTTGCTGCTGGGGAATGAGAAACGGGACTTGCTGATCTTGGCAGATTTCAGGCTGCTCCTGAAATCTCAGTCCTTGAGTCCCCAAAATGTGGCATCTCTACCAGTGAACAGCCAGTAGCCCAGACCGTGACACACTTCATGCCTGAAAAATATGTGTCTACCATTTGAATCCCTCTGCTGTAGAACTAAGACTGACCTCCTGCTGCTGCCAGCATCAGTGCTCACAGTGAAAACTTCTCAGCACTGATGTTGCGCTTGATATCAGCATTATCTCTTTAAGGCTTTTTACAAGTTGTCTGTGTAAATCATAGATTTACTTTTTACATTTAACATTCTACTTCAAATAGACTGACACTTGAGGTAACCTATGTTGTTTAATGGTGATGAGGAGCAGAGCTAATAACTGTATGAAGCCAACATTAGCAACTCACCGAGTAGTGGAACAAGTATCAACAATCTATCAGTGTTCCTTCTCACTGCTGAGTTTGTTTTGACTGTCATATGCTTCCTTTACGAGTTTCTTAAAGAAGGGTCCTTATTTGATGCATTTTTTTCCCCATTTCAGTAGTTTCAGGGAAGCACGTTTTGATGGGGCATTACTAGCAGGTGCACAGAATATTGGATCATAAGAAGAGCTTCCATCATTTGATGTGTTTTGTTCTCTGGTTGGATAAAAGTGTCAAATCATTATCACTTGGTTTTTTAGTTGCTCCTCTGAACAATAGACAGGCCAAGAATTTGCAAAAATTATTCAGCAACACATTTCAAATAATGAATATTTCAAGTAAATCATTATAGGCTATACTTGAATAAGAAAAGAGGCAAAATAGTTGTTGAATTATTCATGCAGCTTTAGCACTAATGTAATAAATATTACATGGTGTCAGAGGAAAATGAAGGATTTTGAAATGAAGAAAGAAATTAACTATGAAGGAAAAGCACCTGAAAATTGGAGAAGGTGAATATCCAGATTTGAAATATATGAATACTAATGAAGAGACTAACAGGAGAGGAAAAAAAGAAAAGATGACAACTACAAATTACTTTGAGGGGCAAAATATTCTTCATTTCTTTCTGTACTTTGAATATGCAAGACTTCCCAACTACCTTCCTATCTGTTAAAGGACAAAACAAAGAAAATGAAAGGAGAGCCCCTAGACTTGGCTAGGTGGGAACATCTGTAGATCCGTCTAAAAAGAGTTGCATCACCAGGAGGATTGATTTACGTATGGGCTGTAAAATTTGGAGAGAAATACCATTTTGAGCGTTATGTAATGTGGCTTTTTTTTTTTTTTTTTTAAAGTGACTGTTCTTACCAACTTAGTATTAAATAAGAAGAATGAGATTGAATATATTTTAAGAAAAGAATCCATAAGGATCCTGTTTAGACAGTGCTGCTGTGCTTTGCCTTTGCTTGTGTAGACACACTCAGCAGCTTCTGAGATATTAGCAGCTATGCCATTAAGCATGTTTAATGATCAGTCAAATCTGCTCTGACATGATGCATTAAGCAACAATGTCATGAATTTGTTGTTTACTGTTTTGCTGAAGTGTAATCTGTATAGATTCTCACTATTCTTGTCAGCTGACCCTTCGTTTTAGTGTTCCAAAAAAGTAATTATTTGTTTTTCTGGGAGAGAAGAGTTGAGGAGTTAAACTTTTATTTTCTTCTTCCAACACTTCCTTCCTTTTTACCTTCCTTTTTATCAGTAAGTAGAAAATGGAGAAAAGAGGAAACCAGTTCAAGAAGATGGCATATTCCAAACAGATTTTGCAAAAAAAAAAAATAAATAAATAAAATCTAAACACAGAATGGGAGACAAGGAATGGGAAAGGGAGAAGCATTTCACTTTTTTTTTTTTTTTTTTCTTCCCATTGGCCATTGACTTGGACTCCTGTGTACTTGGAGCACACTTTAAAAAATGCCATCCCTGAATTTGATGTGGTAGAATAAATTCTACCTAATGATGTTTATAAGTAGTTCTTTTAACTCTAGGAATAATACACTACAATGATATGAACATTTCATGATCATCATTTCCATAAATGTCTCATTTACAAAATCTGTCATGGACACATCAGTCTCCTCCTCACTGGACATTTACCATCCTTAGCATGTCAATTCATGTTTTGCACATCCGCATAGAAAATGTAATTACTTGTACCTATATGCTACAGAATGACATGATAAAACATAAGAAACAGGTAAGTTCAATAGACCTGACAGACCTGCTTTTTACTGTATGTTTTGCAGAAGGTTTAGGAAGGTGAGAAGCTTTTCTTCCCCTCTGCCACAGCTCAGTGGGATCAACTTCCACAACCCTCAGCTCAGTGATCAACTTTGATAGCTCTGCTCCCCCTTGCTGGTGTATGGCAGATGACAGTGCAAAAAGGAGTGATGTCTTGGCCACCAGAAGTTGGTTCAGTGGCATGATCTTGCCAAGTTCATTTGTGGGTAGAGCTGATCCATGTTTTGGCCCTACCCTTCCAGACTGACTTATTTCTCATATATTATTTTACAAAGAAAATAGTAAAGAGAGAGATCATAGTTTCCAAAGCATCATTGCTCAGAACGGCTTTCCTGCTCTTCTCCGATGATGCAAGGGTAATAAGGCCAGCTCTTCATCAGAACCCTGGCTGGAAAAGCTGGTGTCTGTGCCGTCCAAAACAGCAGAGCAGTCTGGAAACACCTCTGGCCTCAGGTACCACCAGCAGACAGAAGAGCCGCTCTGAAAGAGTCTGCACAATTGGAGGCACCTGCTGAACGTCATCTAAGCGCAGCAGGAGTTCACAGCAGGGTGAGCGCACGGGCAGGCATGAATAGCATCACATTTTCTGTGCATAAGATAGGAAAGAAAAATCTCTCTCTCCCTAAAGGAATGATTTCAGGAAAGGGTCTCTGGGATTAAGGGACAGAAGACATCCCAAATTGTGTTTGCTCTTAGCATTCCTTTTTTTCATTATGCAACTTTACTTACCTTCCGTTCATACTAGGCTGATCTTTCTGGTGGAATAGATAGATACTGAAATAGAGCTGTTATAACCATGGTGTAAGCATTAATCTCAGCTTCTTCCAAGTTAATACCAAAGGATGAGCTATGCTGTGGATACACAATAGTTAACAGCTTGTCCTCCAACAGTTCT
Organism: Nothocercus julius; assembly: GCA_013398735.1. Classification (NCBI taxonomy): domain Eukaryota; kingdom Metazoa; phylum Chordata; class Aves; order Tinamiformes; family Tinamidae; genus Nothocercus; species Nothocercus julius. The sequence continues at coordinate 142,993 of VZSV01000052.1, read as the reverse complement.
CTCACTGTTAAGAAACATTGGTTTAGATTTTTTTTCATTTTTCTTTTTTTTCCCTGGATGGTACGTTATAAGCTTTAGTTGGTAGCATATTTAAAAGCTGACGTTCCAAAGAATTGAGCTTTCAAGAGGACATCAGCATCACAGTGTAGAGCAGAAGCCATTGGCTACTTGTTGTAGCACAAAGCAAATTCTGAAAATGCTAAACTCCCTGTTTTCTTGTTTTCTCCTTGAATTTCAAATCAAGAAGTGTCAGGGCTCACTACCTTACCTAATTCATTGGGAATTTGGTATTAGAGAAGCATGATTTTAATTTTGTCTGTGACACACCACATGTAGTTCTTGCATATATTGTTTAATGGCTGGGCAATTTCTTTAAAAAAGAAAAAAAAAAAAGCTTCCAAATTATTAGCGTTCTTTTCTTTCAGTAGGGGGCTTGCAACCAAAGCTGCTGTACCTCCATCCTCCCACTTTTCTTTTATGGTTGATTTTGAAAAAAGAAATGCTCTCCTAATCATAGATTTTTTCTTTATAAGCTGGCTATTTAAAGCTCTGTTTACAAGATCAAAATCTGAAACATCATTCAAAAACAGTGTGAATTGATGACATCCTTCTGGAAAGCATGTAGCAAGAGAATATGCATTTGTATCTGTTACACTCCCTATAATTAAGGCTTTATTGCTTCCCTTCTAAACATGTTACTACTGTAGGAGCAGCTGAGATATTTAGGATACGAAAATGGAAAATGTTCACCCCAAAACACCTGCCCAACCTTTGGGAAACAAATGGCAGAAATCCTCTAGTCATTGAGTAAACTAAGAGTAAAGTAAGTACACTAAGAATAAGGAATGTTTTTTGGTTTTGGTTTGTTTTTTTTTCTCCATTTTTTTTTTCTCCAAATACTGTTAATAATTTGAATGTTGCTTAATTGGGAGATTTTATATCGAAGCAGCTGAACACAGTCTTTGGACTTTTCATTCATTTCAGTGGATTCTGGGTTAGAATATAAGAGGAATATGATCCCTCTTTTTGTGGCATTTGATGGAACGGTCAGCAGTTGTTTTGGGGATTTTCACACAGCCCAGAATGAACGAACACACCATAAACCGAGATCCACAATATTAATACATTTGCATGATTAGAAGTGCTTATGCAACTTTACTGTGTGCTGGACTGATCTCAGATTTTTCAAAAACTAAAATAAATAATGAAATGTTTCTTGGGCTAGGCAACTCGCCACATATAAGTGAGCTGAATGTCAGGTGCTGGCTTTATGGGAACACAGAAGTGATGCTTTGCTGGCCATTTTATGGAGTTACTCACACATGTGTCCTTTACATGTTGTAAAAAATACATGAGTGAGTGTGTCCCCTCTGCAAGCCTGTGTCTGTGCTTAGATTCGATCTGGAGTTCCCAGCTCTTCCACACACTCAGGTTGCTGTCGCCTCTGAAGCTCAAAACAAAAAAAGTCGCTGTGAAAGATGGATATTTGTTTCCTGCCCTTTAATCTTCCATTTTTCTAGAAGATTGATATTCATTAATCATGGGCCCACAACAGAGATTTGTCGGTGAATACCTCATTTACTACCTTAGTACGTGCACTTCCTGCGGGATTGGTGTGAGCAGGAGGCTCCGGCCGCCCTGCAGGGCAGAGGAGCCCCCGCTCTGGCTCTGCTGTGCCTGGGCAGGGCCGGGCTCTCCCACACACATGGCCCCCAGGGAAACGGGAGACCACTCAGTTCCTGGGCAGAGGTGCGGGGAAATGGTATGGGTTAGTGTTCTGCACAGTCCGTATTTGGGTCACCCTCTTTGTTAGAAACTTGAACAGGCAGAAATGGGACACAGAAGAGGGAAAAAAAAAAATCCCAGTTTTCCCCAGGGACAAACAGTATCGATTTCCAACTCTAGCTACAAATGTCAGAGAGGGACAGTTCCCACTGAGTAGCTGTTTTTTTCCTCCCATCAGTTTAAAGCAACTGAATTTATGATTAAAAAAGGCAACTTGTTCACAAATGGAGGATTCATAAATCTCATCCCAAATGTTGTTCAGAAGAGCTTTTTAATAGCGTTAACGAGCTGCTCAGCAGTAGAGACCCTGCTGCAGGGTGCTCCCGGGAGCTTGTGTCTGTGGACGTGCAGAGCCCTCCCGGCACCGCAGAGCTGCCCTGCGCGCAGCAGGGTGAGCACACGGTGCCGCCACTCGCCCTCGCGCTCTCCGGCCTCTGGCTGTCACGTGTGGCAGAGTGCGGGAGGCATTTTCCTTTTCCCCCTTACATGCAGGTTTTCAATACTAGGGGTATGTTTATCTTCCCCCCGCCAAATACTGACATACATGCATATTTCATATGAAGTTTAAAAGGCAGCATTTACCTCTCTAGTCTAAATCATATAAAGTCTGTCTAGTACTTACAGCACATGGTAACAAATAAATGATAAACTAGATCCATTGTCTGCAATAAGAATAATCCTCTGAGAGGTCTCTCATCTACCTCCAAAACAGCAAGGAAGAAAATAGGTGCTTTGAAGCAGGGTCTGAAACCAAGCTCTCATGAGTTAAAAGAGAAGGTTTAAAGGACCTTTTGGAGAGGTTTTTGTCTTAGGGCTTTCCCCCACTGTCAAATCAGGGAAGAAGAACCAAGGCTCACAGCTTTCCAGATGCAACAGGTGATCATCTATCTATGACTTAGCCTGGTCCTCAGTGAAGCTTAAATATTCTCAGCTCTTTAAAATGTAGGCAGAGCAACTGTCCACCATCAAAGCAGACATAAGGCACTGGCTACGGCTTCCAGCCAACATGAGTTAGAGTAGCACTTCCTGGCTCGGCCAGGAGGAATTTCCGTTTTATTTCCCCTGTAAAATTGGGCACTCTATTTATATTCTGTAGATCGGTGTTATTGGAGAGGGGCTCCTAAGAAAAATCTTCACAGCCTTAAAGTGTATTTGTTTTGAATAAATACTTCTGATCCATGAGATGACACATTCAGAAGTCTGTAGATATGAAATAGGGAAAGCATTTTATTTGGTCCATGTTCTTTGCCATAAAGGTCAGCAGTAAAACAAGCCTTGCTAAGGGCAGATGAATGCAGGAACAGGCACGTTGATCAGCTTCTCTGCTTGCAGCCAAGGGCTTCCTGAAGCCAGGATTCCCATAGCAACCCTTGCAAAGCTCAGATGTGCTGCACATTCATTATACGGGACAAGTCATTAAAATAGAAACAGGAACATTTTCAATTAAGGGTTAAAATCTGAGCTAAAAATAATCTAAATCATGAAAGCAAATAGACTTCTAATTTTATTCAAGGTATTTTTTTGCTTCCCAACTGTTTTGTTTTCTGAAATCTATGTATATATAGCCTGCAATCCAAGTGACAGATGACAGATATCTTTGTACCACTACCCATAATCTCTTTTGGGTAATGAGACAAAATTTAGTAGCTCCTTTCACTTATCAGCTTCTCTCTCAGCACTCAGGGTGCCTTTCACCAGGACCTCTGGCTCCCAGTGCTTTTCCCGGAGCCTCCCCGCAGGCTGCGCTCGCTGTGCGCACAGGTCACTGGAGCACATGTCTTGTCACAGCATAGCTCCAAAGCCCTTGTTTGTGTATTCCAGTGCTTCAAATACCTTGTTAAGGTCTTCAGGAGAGCTACTCAGGTGCTTTGAATTTGAGCAGGAACCAGTAGGTAACCTGTAGGAAATGTCTTTGCCATCTCCTAGGAGAGGCAGTCTGAGAGGGAGGAACTAGATATCCTTGGGATTTTGTCATTGTGATGTTTCTCCATTTTAGCAAGACTTGGTGCTGCCAAATTACTGCTGTTAAAAGCTGGGTAAGTCTTGGTGGTTTGACCTGATACTCTTCTTTTGTTAGATATTCTGGATTGGGCTGCTGCTTTTAAATACTGAGTCTGTCTGCTTCAGCAATAACTCAGAGGTGAAGAAAAGGCTAGTTCAGGAGTGGTTTCAAGTGCAGTTTTCAGAACTGTGTTTGTTCATTAGATTTACCATGTGTGACAAAATGAGGCATAACTGTACTTATTTTCAAGCTTTCCTAATAACTGGGTGCCATAATACACTATCCTCATCACAGAAGAGTATAAATTAGTTGCTTTACCTGCTTTTGTATTTGTCCTTTCGTATTTCTACATTTTTATCTTTACCACAATGAGACAGGAACAAAATACGTGTAATCACAGGGATAGAACTATGTGCTGGAAGGCACCAATAAATATGGAACAGCTTACTACAATAAGCTGTCACAATTAATTTGCTTATAAAATTCTTACTGTCCTGCCAGTAAATTAACACATAGTCTCCAAAGAGCTATTTTCATCTTGCTGTTTTCTCTCAAGCCCGATTACAAGTGGGTAAACTCTTTCTCTAACCTTCCTTTAACTAAATTTCAACAGTTTTCCTCATCACAGAATTACTCTCAATTTCCATAGTATCTACTGCATAGAATCCTAAAGGAGCTTAGGTCAGAAGGAACCCTCATAAACTTCCCTCTTTTGCTTTTATTAGAATTAAAACTTTATACTCTTGTACTGTGGGAGGTCTTTACATGCAGGGAATATTGAAAAATCAATCAGTAAAAAGAGATTAGAAAGCATTAGCACCCCTGAAGCCCACACGAGCTGCTCGCTCAGGCAGCTCCTGCTGGCGCTGGGGCTCAGCTCAGCTCTGTGGGGTCGCAGCAGTCGCTGTGGATCCTGCACGGGTGACGCAGATGTCCTGGACATCTCTGAGCTGGACTTACAACTTACTAACCAAACGGTGTCGTAGGCTGCGGGAGCAGATAGCTCTGCAGAAGCACGTGGCTTTGTGGTAGCTGCTCACGAATGGAGCTTCTTGTTCGACTCTGATTTTAAACCCTGTTTATTCAATACTTGGTGAAAGTTTAATTTATGATTTAAATAAACACAATTTCAGAGTACAAAATAAGAAGTAAACATATATATTTTTTCATTTGCAAAAGAGCTTGTAAGATGCTTTGCTTGTGTTAAATTAACCGTAAGGATTAAAAAATATATTAAAATGTATTGCAACCACTATTATATTTTGATAAACAAGTGAATTCAAAAAGGTTATTTAGTTGCCCTTTATTTATAAATATTATCAAAGAACGGTGAATCACCACCACAACACGTAATCAACATTTCTTCCATTCCAAATAAATTTCTTAGTCTGGATTTGTCAGTTAATGGCATAATCTTTGGTTCATTATTAATGCAGACATAATTGTGCCTATTCCTTAAATAACCTTCCAAGCTTCCTAGTTATTAAAAAACTGTTCCTGTTGAAAACTGAGTGTTGTGTCATAGTCCAGATCAAAAATTTTTGAACTCCAAGTTTAGGGCTTTTTGGCTGTAGAAAAATTATCATCATGCTTTTTAGATCACTATTCACATTATATTTTAAACAAAGAATAATTCCAATAGAGCTCTGCATTTCCTTAATTGTATATTTTATCACTTTTTGCCTAAAACAGTATGTAACTTCAGTTTGTACACTTCCCCAAACTGTGATAACTCCCAGATCCACAGAAGGTTTAAGCTTGTCCCTTTCAGGTTCAGGTGGCCCATGGCCTCTTAGTTTCTTACACTGCCAAGACTCTGCCAGTACAAGGCGGCTGCACCCAGAGACCAGCGCAGTGTGGAAAAGCACTCGGTCTGTGCCGCACACCAGCTACCAGGGAGGTGCTCTTGCTTGGCAAAAAGGTTTCACTTGGACAGTTTTCTTTAAATAAAAACATGTCAGCATTGCACATGCTTCTGCCCTCATCTGTTCCTCACTAAGCCACAAGGGAGTATTTGTGCAATACTGTAGGTAGTGCCGATATATAATATTAAACCATGAGCTGGCCATGCGAAAGGAAACTCCTTGGCATGCTTGCCGGCCCACAGTGCTGCCTTCATGAGTCACCTGTGCCAGCAGAATCCTTATTTGAGTCACTTAATCAGTAAAGCCCTGCCAGCAGCAATCATGCACATTATAGAAGGAATTTCAATATGCGAAGTCCAAACGCTCTGAAAAGACACTATTTTGTCTGCAGTCTGACAACAACAGGGGACATTGGCTTTTCTGTCATGCCCGTGTTTGTGTCCGTTTCCTGTGGATACGTATCATGCCACAGGTCGCTTGAGGCTTGTCAACCCTAGCAGCAGTGTGGTCTGCACACAGCCACCATTTGATGTCCTGGGCCTCTCCTCACAGTGGCTGGTTCTGCTCATTTGTAATAGCCAGTTCCTTTACATTTCCCAGGCTGGAAGCGTTGCAGGCTTCCTGTAGTATATCAGAAGGATCTGAATTTTATAGTTCAGAAAAATTCAGCTGAGCTTTCAGTAACGCTTTATGGTGGCAGCGTGACAGCAGTCTGCCTTACATTGCTGAGAATGCCATGCTTGGATTTATGGTCTCATTTGCAATCTAAATTTCTTAGCAGCAGAGCCACCAAGAAGACTTGTCATCCTGAAGTCGCGGCCAGGTCTGTAAGTGCCCAAGTACAGCTGAGTGCTTAATACCCCGTGTAACCTGTTTGTGAGACAGCAGCAGGCTCGCAAATTCTCACCAGTAAAGGGGGAAGGCTGAAGTCCTCCTGTTATGGAAGACAGAGCCACGGTTAAGCTCACTGTCCCCCTCCAACTCCTGCAGCTCACGCTTCAAATTCAGGCTTGCTCTGACCATAGTTAGCTGGAGAACAGTGGCAGGGACTGCAGGTGCAGAGCCACCCCTCTTGGCAGGACAGTTCACTGGCTGGAGCACTTTAGCCAACTAATTCCTGCAAAACACTTCAACATTTTCATCTGAAATGCTACTCCTTTTTTTCCCTTTCTCTTCCCTGCTATCCAAGGAGGGAAGAAGTTAATGGAAGGGCTCCTCCCAGCTATGGGAGGAACAGGTCATCAGCCTCAATCCTGCCAGCTCCAAAGGGAAGCTCTGGTGCTGGCAGGACCCGTTACCCTAGCAGTACGTTACTGTAGAAACAGTTTCTCTCACAAAGTCTCAGATTTCCAGTATTTTCCCTTTATCCTTTCACAAAAGGATAGGTTAAGGATTTTTAGTAGGCACGTAACTACTGCAAACAGATACGAAATCAACTGTATAATTTTTGATCACCATCTTGTTCACTACTCAGGAACTTTAACTGAGTCTCACCTTCACCCAACAGGTTCAGCATCTTTCCATAGCGCTTTGTCACTGAGACATGATCTATTAAAATAATCCTCAAAGAGCTCCTTGAAAACTATGCTATGTATTTTTACAATTACAAGCGTTATTCAACATGGGAATATAACAAGCAACAAAATATTTCTGAAAGAGTAGGAAATAGAATGAAGACAAAAGTTTCTTATTAAACTTTTTATTAAAATTGAGTGTTTTTTACATATTTAAAATATTTTATACTGAAATTATGCAGTATTTATGAAAACATTTGTATGCAAACACTTGCATAAAAATATGTAAAGTCACAACTGAGCAATATAAAGCAATATATAGCATGATTCAGAAAGTATTTCAGGACACTAGAATACCTGAGTTTTCAATAAGCTGGTTTTCTGCGTGTCGCTGACTTTTAACAGTTATATTTAATAATGTATCTGATCTCATGTAAGGAGCACTTCTTTGGTTGGGAGAAACTGTAGGGCAAAGGTAGATGAACCTGAGATTACTCAGGACCGATCTTCAGAATCTTCTTCCACACGAAGATCCACTGTTTGAGATGTTAGGAAGGACTCCCAGGTAGCAAGGCACTGAGGAAAGAAATAGATACATATGAATATAGCAGATGGATTTCTGTATGACTGGTAGCCAAGGTGAAAGAGAAGAAAAAATTAGCAGAATACATATGCATTGTCACAGGCTGCCTTTATGGGACTATGGTGAGAGCTAAATATGGTTTCCTAGGCAGCTCAGTGATCTGCAGAATGTTAGCCAACATGCTGAGCGAGCTGTAAAGGTCACTTTTACATAATGACAAGCGCACAGTGTGAGCATCATCATTGTACGTGTTAGCATGGAAGATGCTAACAGTAATTATGCTCTTCTTTAATCTCTCCCTTTAGTTACAGGCAAAGATCCTTCCAAAGAGAGGGCATGCTGACAGAAACCATTCCTGTGTAATCTCTGCGGATTCCTATTGTATACCCAATGGTCTTCCCAGTTAAATTAGAACAGTTTGTTTCTAAACACACACAATTCATTTTTTCCCCTGAGTAAATCAGAAAATGGCATCCACAGGACAAACGTGTTCCTGTCCTCATGGAAAAGGGTATTTGCAATTGTACAAACTACTTTTTGATTTGAAGCACCAACACTGTAGGCAGTAAAATTTAAAAATCCCCAAATGACTTTGGTTCATCGTGGTTTTAATGAGTGTCGGCAGCTTGGCAAACTGTTATAAATCATAGATTAGTGTTGCTGAGTCATGACAAGCCTATCATGGGTAACTGGTGGGTGTGCTGCTGCTTGTTACCCGTAATACCACATTTCCACTTTTTAAACTCATTAAAACTGTACCAAACTCTTGCAATAATTTTACTGCTGTTGATGTTATTAAAAAAAAAAAAAAAAAAAGGAAAAAAACACTTGGAATGGGAATGTTACAATAAATCCTCGCTCTATTGATAATGCAGCTTATTTGCTACTTACTGTACTGACTTTTCATATAGAATCTGAAATACTCATAATAAATAGGTCTTCTGAAAATTCCCAGGAAGTATCCTTGCTGACATTAAACCCTGGACAGCATCCTCCATGTACTCAAACTTGAATTAATTCAGTATCCTGAAAATTGCATCATTTTCCAAGTGAAAACTTTCATCACCAGCTATTCAGGCTATAATAATTCGCTAGGCCCAGCTAAAATTATATATATAGGATCCATCTGTCATTGCTTAGGAGGTGCGAAAAATACCCTAGCATTCCTGCTGCTTGAACTTACAGCTACCTAACTGTCTTGTTAGGCACACTTCTAGTGACTGCCATCAAAACTCACCTGGGGGAATTTGATTTTATATTAAAGTGCTAAAGTCCTGGTATTATTGCATATTTACAGACATTCTGTTCTGATGGTCACAAATAATGTTTACGTAGAAGCTCAAAGAACGTTATAGAGGAAATACACGGTATGACAAGAATTGGGGAAATCCATGATGACAGAAGGATGAAGAACCAAGGATGACCATAAAATCAGAGTAACAGAACAGCGTGTTGCAAACTGATTTCTGGTTTAAATGATCTTTCTGACCTTTTCTTTAGAGCCCTTAAGGTTTGGTCATTAGAGAGATTCTCCCCAGCTCATGTGATGGTGCTGGTGCTGAGCCCAAGATGCTCGAGCTGGAAGGTGGCATGTTGGCTTTAAAGGGTCTGCGCGGTGGCTGTTGGCACTGTGCGTCCGCTGTGGCCCTCGACTCTGACATTTCTATTTGCTAGAGCCCAAACTGGATAACCATCAAGGAAAGCTGCAGGGCTCATCTCCTTTCCTAAGGCTTCTTCTAGGTGTTGGACAAGAAATCATCACTGTTCCTTGAGCAGTCTTTTGTTGGCATTTTTTTTTTTTTTTAATATATGTCAGCACTGGCTGGAATATAAGTAATTTTAAAGCAAATTCACAAAATATTGCTTATCTGGCTAACTACAATCTACTGAAGTCTTTCCAGACAAAGATCATTTTTTCTTAGGGTTACATAAGATACTTGTTTTTAATATATTCTCATTTCTATAAGCAAAACATGCTTTCCAAAATGTAAGAGCTATGATGGCTTATTTCACTGTCAGACATCACAGCACTGCTACAGCAGACAAGTTTTATAATTAACCATGCCAATACAAAACTAGGTCTCTGTGCCTTAGGCTCAGGCTTTTTATACTGTGCAGCATGAACTGCATAAATGACATTTTTTTAGTGATATATACTTTCCCATTATTACAGAATGATTTTTAGGGTGAAAAAGGAGATCTAAATAGAGGACCCAGACAGCTTGAACAAAGGAGAAAGGCAGGAAAAAAAAATGACAACCGAAGTGCAGGAAATTGGATGTGCTCACATAGGCAGTGAAGTTCATAATCTGGTTACTTAGAGAAGTCTTGTGTAAGACATTATTAAAAAAAAAAAAAGTAAATACACAAAATGAAATAGCAAGAGCTTAAATAAGGCTACTTTACCTAAGTATTTTGAATACTCTGGAAGGTTAGAAAATGGAATTATTTGAAATAACAGTGAAGAGGTTTTCATATAGTACAACTGTATCTCTAGATAAAAAGGAGGTATAAAAATAGAATGTGCAGTAGGGATGAGGACAGAGGCAGTGTGTCACATGCCATGTTTGTTTCTATTTCAGTCCCTGTTTTCCATACTTTTTCTTAAAAACACAATTTATGGTGACATTTCCTAGAGTGAAATCTTAAGTCTTCTGCGTATGTGACTCTACGAATAGAACCATTTCATAGTTTCTGGGTGCAAGGAAACAAAAAACAGAGAGTAAAGAAATTGGGGGGAGGAATGGTTCCAACTATATAAAAAAGTCATCCTCAAATGTATTTTATAAAATACTGATGTTGTAATACTTCAGGATTGACAGAGAGGTCCTGGCTTTGAAACCACTTTCACAGAGAGAAACTGGTTCGGCAATGTGGGAACTTTTCTGAAAATCACTAAATTCCAAGGCATTGCAAAGGTACAGTGTGATCAACATGCATGAGCAGCTAACTTTGCTACGCAATCAAATGACTAGTTAAATGCATCACTAAAGAGGCCTCTAGGGCAAACAACAGATCTCATTTATTTTTCTACAGCTTGTGCTAGATAGAGAGGTACAGAAGGACTTGGGAGTTGCAGTAACGGGGAAGGAGTATCTTTTTGAACTAATCATTTTTTGAATCAATTTAAGCCAAACAGCAATGTAGGTCCCAAAAATAAACCAAATAACCTTTGAAACAAAAATGAATTTCCTGAGGAAAAAAAGGAAGGAACTGATTTCTTAAGAAAAAGGAAATCATTTATGTTTTCTGAAAACAGTAAGCAGTGTCAACACCAATAAGAATCTCACTATGCGATCAAAGATAACTTTAGCTCTGCATCTGACTAAACTGTAAAGGTTTAACAGGATTAATTTGACATGAGAAAAGTAAAATTAGAGGCTACGCTGTAAAACAAAGGCTCATTCATGCAGAAGAAAAAATATTTTCTTTCAATGCCAAATCTAATTAAATATTCGTTGTCATTCATCAGTAGAAAAAAATTCTTCCTGTATTTACTAGAGTGCCTCATGAGCAGTGGGAAAGCAAACTTGGGTATATTTACTGTCTCTGGGTTTACAATGTCCAACTTGTCTTTGGATCATGATGCAAAATCTATCCCTTTATTCAGGCTTTTTTTTTTTTTTTTTTTAATGACTAGAATGAGTTAACAAGACTCTTTCGTCTGAGAAAATGCATGTGTTTCTCTTCTCATATGCTTACTACAGTCTGTAAAGGGAGAAAAAGGTAAATGTTTAATCACTACAGATCTTTGAGGCCACAGTTCAGACTTGCTGGGTTGCTAGCCATGTTAGCAATCATTTGCTAACCATGTAGCAGGCAGGCATACTGCAACAGCAGCAACAGCAACAACGTTCAATAATGTCTTTGTATCTTGTTATATTTTTACTAATGATGTATCTTTAGGCCTCTGCAGAATATGTGTCCAACTTAATGAAAATTCTTTTGGCCATAATGAACTTTCTCAGCTGTAAGCTCCACCCTGTGGACAGTCTGTGATTTCAGCTCTTTAGAATATCTATTCTGAATTAAGAGGGCTGCTACTTCAGGCAACAGTATCACACCTAAGGCACAGGAAAAAGGCGTAAAATAATCAGTGTGGCATTAACACGTCCTGCATTTGAGAACCTTTGTCTGTGAATAAGGTGAACAAATAGATGTTATTTAACATACTTTAGAAACAGCAGTAAACTCCTGATTTTTTAAATTAAAAACTTTTCTCATTATTTAAGAAAATTCTCTGTATTTTCGAAAGCACTTCCAATGATTATTGGTACAATAATTTATTGGCTTTAAGCCTTTGTGGAATAGAGGGAGACGTAAGCATCTATTCAACTCTTTCCTGAAATGAAGGCTTTGTGGTCTCTTGAGATCTACTGGAGCAACAGCAAATGATTGGTCAGTCATGGTACTACTTGGTTACTGAATTACATATTTATGTGTTTTATAACATAGTGTGTACATTATCACAGGACAGATCTCATATATAGGAGGACCCTGTAAACTTACAATGCTCAGCATTATTAAGTGTCTCTGTAACAGGCACATTGAGAGACCCAAGGAGATGGGTGATTCAACAGCTGCAGGAACAAAGAAACACCTCTTGTTCAACTGCATTAAACATAAACAGCCAATAAACTGGAAAGCCACTGAAATATCCCCACTTACTTTGAATTACTGCATGCAGAGAAATGTAATTCCAAGTAATGCTTTAAAGTAGCACTTGATGTAGTGTGAACATGAGCTCAGGTTAGGGGAGACATACTCTTTTATGCTAGCTAAACGATGCTTGACAAGTTGACAGCAGAATCCTTAGGCAACTAAATTAAAGGGAAATCCGCATAATGTCATGCTCTTTCCCCATATTTTTTACAAAGAAAAAATATCATTTTAGAAATTCTGGTGTACCTTTTACCCACTGTTTTGTTGTATTTGATCAGCTCAGTTTTCATTTTATACAAACTGGCATTCTGAAGGACTGGATTCTGTAATGCAAAAGCCACCAGAAAACATGAGCTGTCTGTCCCCCATTACTCTCGAGCTCTCAGAAGTGTGAGGGATGCAGAGCATGGCCGCAAGCAGGAAGGGTTCCAGGTTTAGGTTGTGTGCCTGCGAAATGAGGAAGTCACTTCCCAAGACTGGGAAATAATGAGGACCACAGAGAAGCACTACCACAGAGAAGAGAGACTGCAGGTGAAGAGGCGTGAGCAGGAGTTTGACTGAGTGAAAAGGCTGCAGAAAGAATGATAAGCAGGGACAAGGACTGGGTTAGAAAGCAGATCTTCAGACACAGACATGCAGAAGAGCTGGTCAATTGATGCGGAATATTTATGGCATCTGCAGTACCTGGGAGCATGGACAGCCATGCTTTGAAACCCAGGCCTCCTTCTGTGAATGTGTTAGTAGGGATGGGAATACAATAGTAGGGAAAAATGGGAGCAGGTTAGTAGGGGAAAATGCAGGAAATAAGATGAAGGATATTAATGCAAGAGTAGGCTTGTAAGCATCAAATGGTGCATCAGTAGCATGAGAGAGTGCTTTGACTTCGGACCTGTGGGAGAAAGGGAGTGATGCAGAAATGACTAAGCAGGTGAAAAACACTGTAACTGAGGTAGTGTAATAGGCACTGTGCTTCTGCGTCAGATAAAAGAGTGAAATTGAAACTATTTAAAGTAGGATTTTGTTTTCTAATAAAAGTAAAAAAATGGTATTCCAGTTCTCACGTTACTGAAATGCTCTTCCTGAATTTTTACTTCCAAACAGCTAAGGTGGTTGGGCAGTGCTTCTTTTTCTGCTCTTTTCAGAAGCATAACACCTCCTGTTTGTAATAAGGCCCCTATCAGCAATCCCTCCCCCCCAAATCAACCATCAGCTTCAGCTGTAGGCCTCAAAGAAATTCAGTAAGATACTTTCCCAAAATCTAGATTTTTCAAGATGTGACAGCAAAAATATTTTTTTAGGTGTCAATATTCAAGAAAAAAAAAGAAAAACATTATCAAAAAGTAATGACTTATTATAGATCAATTTGTCCAATATTTCAGTGACTATTTAAGATGTTTGTGGTTACAGCAATAATTGAAGTTTTTTCTTCTGTCTGTGACGTATGATCATAATTTCATGCTTATCATAAGGCTTGCTATTCTGGATTATAATCCTAAAACAACAAAAAGCATTTCTTGATGGGAAAGAGAATCAAAGCATTATTTATGTGCTTTAATTTAGTTAATCATTCATGAACAAAGTATTCTAATATTCCGATATTGATTTAACATACTTATTCCTGATGTAGAAGTTAGAGTTAATCCATAACTCAAGAAGATGTGAGAGGATGCCAAAAGCTTGCTGCCTGAATTCAGAAAATATTTTGATCTTTATATATAACAACAGATTGTCAATGTCTGTGCATCTCACAGACTGTACGTTAATTAATTAGACTTGATGATCAAGAGCTCTGTCTTTTCAATTATGTTCTAACAAAATGATTTGCAAAATCAGGACACTGTCATCACCTAACGGGCAAGCCATAAAAAGTTCAGAATATGCGCCTGGAAGTTACAGACTGCAGCAACATATATATTAAAAAATACTCTTCTACAATTAATAGGCTTATTGTACTGTTTTCTTTGGACAAGAAGATAAGTTCTTAGAAAGAGTGGTTCTTTAAATTCAAGACACCTGGGATATTTTCAAAATGTGTCCTCTACAGAACAATCTTCCCCACGATGAGACTTTACAAAAATGCTTAACATAAATTGTTACCTGCTTTCAAGTTTCTAAGTATACGTTCTTGCGAAAGGAATTCTGACCAAAAATATTAGACATATTTGAATTGAAAATAAAATTTAATTTTAACCATTTTTTTCAAAGAAGTTTCAATTATAAACAAAACTGTTTATTAAGTGCACATTCTTGCAGCATTTGTATATTTTAAAAAATGTGCAATAACCTTTTCAGTTTATTTCAATAGGATCCTCAAAATTGTATTGTTACAGCTTTATCGTAGCAATCTGATTACTTCCTGAAAGACAATTCCTTAGAGAAATAACAGTGAGAATTTTCTGAATGTGCTCTTTGAAAATAAATCTTTTTTTTTCTCATAAAAACAATTTATGTAAATTTGAGCTTTCCAGAGGCCTTCTTTGTGCAGTTACCTCCAAACTGAAATACAGCAGTTGAAGTTGAACCAAAAAATATGTTCCAGATTCTTGGGCATAGTAAAACAACACTGCCCTCTGTTGAGGGTGAACTCAGGATCAACAGCTGAGGCTCAAATAAAATATAGTTTGTTTAAAACATGTCAAACTAAGGAAAATTGACCCTCTCTCTTCACAAAAACTGATTCTGAAGTTAACATAGGTTTGAACTAAAATGCAGAAGTTCCTCTTAAAATGCAATCCATTGACTTCTCCACTGAAATAATCAATGAAATAGTAACATTGACATAAGCAAGTGTGTTTTACCTCTTCATAATAATGGAGATTATTCTCAGCCACATTCGTGAATGCTGCTCTCATATCATACTGCATGTTTTGCTTCCATCTCTCCCAGTCAGCTTTCAGAGCATTATTGGCACATTCTACTTTGTCTTCAAGCTTCCCAATTTCTTCTGTGATCTAAATATGAATCACAAGCATTATTAAATTAGTAAAGTCACCACTTCAAAAGCAACTGACACCAAGTGATTGTTGTGCAATAGGATGGACAGAACTGCAGAACAAAGGCTGACATTAAACATAAGAAGATGATCATTCCCTGGTGATGAAGGTTGAATTTTATTCCTATTGAGTAGGTCAGTGCTATTTCTGAAATATCAAGAAAACAGATTTCAGACCAAAATTAAAGCATTGCTGAAGATATTCCTAATGACTGTAAGTTATGGACACTGACACCCCTTCACGAGTACACCACAATCAGCTGTTCTAGATATAACGTGGGAGGAGTAGAGATCAAGAGAAGTGCTTTTCTCAGCCAGCGAGCTTGTTATCTCCTGGGGTTTAATGTGTGACTCCAGTCTACTTCATCTACACTGACCTTGGGAATGTTTTGTATTCTCCCGCTGTGTAACTTCCTGTTTGCTAAATCACTTAATGTTTCCTGTGACCTGTGCTAAAGATCGTACAGACATTTATCAGCTCTAATCACAGTTTGAGATCCCTTATCTATGGTGGAAATGATCTTCAAATAAGATTAGAGTTCATGCCACTCATTGTCAGCAGAATTTCTGGCTATTAGATTGCACTGGCAAGTTCAATCTGACGTCTATGTTGAGATGATTAGAAGCTGAATGAGATCTGCTTAGAATTAAAAATGTGCAAGGAGAGTTCAGACTCAGCATTTGATAAAAATTGCAGTAACAGCACTTGTGTATTAAGGCTTTTTGTTTTTTAAGACCTCCTTTTATTCTGGAATCAGTCTGGCTAGAAATCACAAAATATTTCAACACATAATAAAAATCAAAACATAACTTAAAAATAAGAAGTAAAACAACAGTCAAAGGTTACCCAAACAAAATGCTGTAAGTGTTACGTGTAAGAAGTGCTTCCGCTCCGCTTACAGTAATCTGCAATAAATCTACAATTACAGACTTCTTTCTTACTCTTCAAAGAAAATAAGTTAATCAAATTTGGATAAATCTTCATAAGAAATTACAAATCTGAATATTAATTATGAGAATAATTACTGTGCCTACATCATTAATGAATTAATGTTTTAATTTGACGCAATGCTTTATATGCTTTAATTGGTATGTTTGCAATCCTATCCATGGGTGATGTCATTTTGAAATCAATTCATAGACTATTAGAGAAGTAAAGAAAGAACAGTGGTTAATATCTGTGGAACAGTACAAATCTTAGTCCTTCAACAGAAAAACTAATATGAAATCCCACAAAAACGTATCTATAACTCTTCAAAAGTACAGTTTGCTGTAGAGATAAATAAGACAACAAATCTCTATAACTTTAGAATTGAAACAGAAGCTGGGCAGGAAAAAGAGATTTACAATAAAAAGCATTTTTAGTACATGCTGCATTAGTTTTATTTATCACATAGTGGTTAGACCAACTATATGTAAATACCATGTCAGACAAAGGGTTTTAGTTACTGTAATAATCATTAGTTGGTAAAGCTGCACCTACTTACTGTTGAATAAATTAAGTTGTTCAAAAAATAACATACATTCGTTAGAAAATCTACCCTTATTTACTCAAAGAATCGCGTCCTGGGACAGCTTTCCTCGGGGCCTTCATTTTGTCTCACCGGAACAAGGCCCAGGATATGGCAGCTACTCCGAGAGACCACCCTACTCACCACATCCTTTTCTGCCCTTTTACTGGCTAGTGCGTCAACTTTGGAATCGAGCTCGCCTTGAATTAGGTCTCTTCTTTTCAAAACACCCTTAATATAGAAAAAAAAAAAAATGAAGTAGGCCAATTTTAGTTGTCTTTTCAGAAACCCATCATGCAGCCAGGATATTTAATTAATGAAGCTACAAAATTTAGAAATCTTGGCATGGTACCAGTTCTTTTCTCAAAAACAAGCTTAAATACACAATTAGTACTTCAAGAAATTGCCATACATGGCATCACTGACAGTTGTGTAAAACTGTAACTGCAGTCAACTTAATATCAAATCAATCTATGACATATCCATATTTTAAAATAGCAACAGGAGTTTGTGAATTCTTCTAAACAAAAGCATCTTATTTGAATAAATGCTACAATATAAAGAAGAATAAATATTTTAAAATAGTATCCCAGATATTTGTGACTTTAAGCCATCAATATTATTTTGTAAGTGCCAAAAGTAGTTCAGTAAAATCAGGTAAAATGAAAATTTAAAAAAAAGAGAGAGATGCTAATATTGATTTATTTTCAGTATATGTAATTATTTCTTCCTCTAAAACTTCACTATCAGCTATTGGATTTTGAGCATTTTGTCAAAAAATAATTAAGAAGGCAAGGAAATGAAACTTGTTAAACTACAAAACAGGAACAGTGGTACAGATTAAATTTCCATTTCTGATGGTCTATGAACTTGAGGAAGTCATTTGAACCTCTCTTTGCCTGAGTTTCCTCATCTGTGTGCTTATCTCACAAAAAGGTTGCAATGCATCAGTCCTTTAAAAATAAAAATAATCGGAGGCAGGAAATATGTAATTAGAAATCTCAAAACTTTTTATATTACCCTGCCTCAACAAGTTTGACTGCTTCTTCTGTATATACTAAAGAGATTTGCACTGTTTACTTGTAGCATAGGGCAAGTTGAAGCAGCGCAGGGCATAAAGCAGCCCTAGTGACTTTAGCTGTCCTGTGTGACGGAGTCTGGAATGGCTTTCCTTAGTAACAAAAATGCTTTTTCCTTTTTTATTATTTCTTTTGCCTCTTTTCAAACTATGTTATTGATTATGGGTCAATTTTTATCATAAATACTGTTTATATTATACAATAAAACCAGCAATTTTATTGCTAATGTGCAACAACTATTTTCATGTGCTGACTTCTTACAGGAAAAAAAAAGGAATTAAAAATATTATTATACTGCTATATTTTTGGTATAATATTCAATGTAATATTTACTGTAATTTCTTGTACACTGAGGCACAGTGTAGGGAGCTACACTCCTGTGAGTCAGTTAGGAAGGAGTCAGGCCACATGTAAATCCCCCTCAGAAAGCAGGGCTTCCTAGCATGACTTCCACAACTGTACTTCTACTATGACTAATAGTCACCTCTCGAAACTGTGAGATGGGAATAACTTGTGATAAAAATTCATGGTGAATAAAACAAATGGCTGTAGAACAGAACTGAAATGCAGGAAGGTTTTCCTCTGGTCAGGACCTTGTAGCAACCCAGTGCTGCACTGGAAACACTGCATCAAGAACCTTGTGCCCAGGGGGAAAAAAAAAAAAAAAAAGAAGAAGAATTGGCATCAGTTCTGTAGTTATTTTTTTTTACATTTTCTACTAGTGTAAGAAAAATACGTATTAATGGAATTGAGGGTATGTGTCATCTTGTGGCAAACAGCAAAATACACTTATATAATGATGTAGGGAATGGAAGGTCCCTGCTGTTCTGGAAAAAGAAAACAAATTTTACAAGTATATTCTAGGGAGGGAAAAAAAATCTCCCCCTCTTTCCTTCAAAACAGTCCATTTCTAGATGAGTTCATATTTCAGAGAGGTCTTTCTAGACTACTGTCCCTTGACCCTGTCTGCTGGGTTACTAGAATACAGAGCTCTCTTAAGAGGACAAGAAAACAGACACTCTTTAGCACAGCCACTAAGGGCTACCTGCCATACACTGGACTAAGCCAAACTGCACATATTGCCACAAACAATACCTGGAGAAACCTTACCATGAGTATTTCGCTGTAGAGAACATATTCATGTATAACTGGCAGCAGGTTTTCCGAGAGCCCTGCCATTCGTTTCTCTGTAGCCTTGCAACACTTGTCAATGCAGCTGGCAACGCCTTTCAGGGAGTCTGCTATGTCTTCCTCTGATGCCGACCAAAGAGTGTGGATGGGACCGTATTCCTTCATTTCATTAAAATACTCTTAACAGGAACACACACACATATTAGTCTTTTCTTCATCTAACAGATATCTAAGTAATACTAATTACAACTTCATATTTACTGTGAACAAAGCAAGTGACTGAGGTTAACATTTAAATTTGCTCAAATAACCAAGATAAGTAAACTGCAGCTCATTGTTATGAACTAGTAAGTGAAGTTACTGTACCTAAGCAACTCCCAGAAACCTCAGCAAAAAACTCTGTCATTTCAAAGGACACATATATTCATGCTGATCTGAACTGCTTCATGTTGTCATCATGGAGATGGACCCAGGCCACAGCAGCCCTGGACCATAGGCAGTCTTCCATTCTTACTTTTATTAATCTAAATATCTGGATATTCTAGGGATTATTTCTCTTATGTCTGTAGCCCTAATGATACTCTGCCTGTTATGGCATGTCAGAAAGATTGAGGCTCAGGATTTATTGTGTCCTTCGGTAGTACTAACGCTGGACAAGTCTGTATGTTTACAGGCAGGTACCATGAATGCTTTCTTCATGTACTGAAACCAATCATCTTCACAGTTGAATTTATAATAAAGAATATCCAACAAAAGATGCAAAGCATACATGGCTGTATACCACAAAGAGCATAATTTACTTTGAAATCAGTTGGACAAAAAACCCGCATAGAAGATGGGAAGAACAGCCCAGGTTGGGCCGTAACTATCAGTATTTGCTGAAGCAGAGCTCTCAGCAGTTCACATCCCCAGCAGTGCTGCCCTGCACACCCCACGGGGCCTGCAGATTGCTATTTGGAAAACAAAGAAAGAAGAACTACCAGCAGCACTGGGAAGACATCAAAATTCACAACATTTTGCAACAAATATTTTGGCTCCGATACCCTGCAATTAGGGATCTCAGTCAGCTATTTCCACTGAAGCAAGCTACGTCAAAAGCAATCTTTTCTCCTCCTTCCATAAAAGCCCTCCAACTTAGTGAGGACACACTGAGATCCGGTACCGCACACTGAGGCATAAGGTCTCCATTGTTAGGGAACACAGTGTAGCTCTTCAAATTACATTTTATACACAAGTAAAATCTCTCAAGTAGGGACCAGTGGATATTCTCATGACCGTGACTGGTCTGAGATCAGAGTCAGTCTCAGAAACTGAATAATTCAGAGTGCCAAGTAGGCATTACTACTAAGCAAAAATCTGTGCTTAGGAACTCATCTTTCTTAGTCAAGGAAAATTCTACCCAACAGTTTCCCATGACAGAAATTATGGTCAATAGAAAAGCTTTTAATTGTCATAAAAACTTCTGCTTTATCAATACAGAAACCAAGCTACAGCATCAAACCAAAAAAGAAAAAAAAGAGAGACTTAGGGATATGGAATCTGGACAGCATTATGGTGCAGCATATGAAACTGTAACTATTTACACCTCACTTAAAGTACAAAATGAAGGGTCATGAACTTCTCCAATAAGCACAGTAAAAAGCTAGCTAGACTTGTATTTTCTTCCTTCCAATTTCCTCACCAAGTAATTTAATGATATGCTAAGCAAGTTGTTAACAGATTTTTCAAGCTAATTTGAATGTATGCCAAAAGGATGACCATTAAAATAAATAAATTCTCTTTTTCCCTGCTTGCTCGAAAAAAGCATTTTGTCTGGCATCATGAAAATAAATTTATTTCTCAGACCAACTCACTTCTTCAATATACTTATTTCTTAAATCAAGAAAAATGATCTTTGTTGTTTGCTACTTACCCCTTTCTTCCTTGTAAATTCTATGAGCTATTTTGTCCAACACATTTATTTTCTGACTAAATGTCTCCATGTAATCATTCATTTCTGTAAACATTTCAGGTCGATTTTTAACTCCTCCTCTTACTGAGGATGCTACAGCTCTTACAGTTTGTCCCATTCTGCTCAGCAAACCAGGACCTTGCTTCTTGTGTGATGAAAGTTCCTAGAAACAAAACATGCTGTGTTTACCTTCATGTACATTTTTCATTTCTCAAAAACTAATTTGCTATTTAAGGCATTTTATAACAAAACTACATACACAAACCTCAGTGAAAAAAAGAAATTCAAATGCCTTTTTGTGTATAGAGCTTACTCTAAAATTATGAAACTTGTCTCAGAAGCATAACAGTTGTGTTATTTATTAGCTAAGGTTTTCTGGACAAACATAAGCATGCTGTGCATTGTGCTCTCAAAAAGAGCGATGAAAGAAGGCAGAAACAGTTTAGTCTTTCGTTCTTTAGAGCGTGAACTGGTATTCAGTGCAGCAACAAAACTGCTTTGGAAGGAACAAACACATGTGTATTTAGGCCAATACATATGATTATTACCAAACACATTACGGGCAAATTTAACTTGTGGGAATAATATTCTATACATTTCATGCCTTCTTTCAACACTTTTGTACCAAGTCATGGTTGTAGACTCTTGTATACTGACCTAGGGAGCCTATTGATTTACTCTGCTAAGGTAAGACATCATTTCCTGTAACTGTAAATAAAACCAAAATAATTTTACCCAGGCCTGTGCAGTAAGAAAAATTTTGAAGTCTTCATTAAAAGTTAGAGTTGGATGATCAGCAATGCGATTCAAAAACTTATGCAAAGCTTTTCTTCGAGTCTCTATGAATTCATCATTAAATCGTTCGACCATTCCTTTCATTATGAATTTTTCAGGCAATGGCTAAGGAAAAAAGAAAAAAAAAATCTGCATAACTCTGGATAATATCAGAGGTATTACAAAAGTTCTTCTACTTAATAAACATAGGCATGCCTTGTAAAATCCATTAGGTAAAAACAGATTGTTATAAAATTAACATAAGCAAGAGGGGTAAAAACTAGTTCTTGTAGCAGACTGCAGCAGAATACAACTAAAACTAAGGAAGAGTGAAATTAATCACAATAATGAGAAGATATGAGAAATATCCCATGGGATTTTTAATTTTCATATGCATATAAAACTAATGAAAGTAGATTGGTGTTTGTGAATCTCCAGAAACTCATGAAAGACTAAAAACATCCTGGGACTCATAAACAGTAAGTTTCAGCAAACATACAGGAATAATCAGTGTTGGATGTGCTTCTTCCAGTTTGCCCTTCAACCAGAGGAAATCCTGATACCGCCTGCGAACTTCATATTCACTGGAGTCAAATTCAGAGCGAGATGTCTGAAAACCATAGAAAAAGAAAAAAAAAATCAGGCACAGAATTTTAGAATATTAAAAACTATATTTTTTAAAGAAATTTGAGAATTTGAAGGAAATCCATATGTCGTTCTATTTTGCCTGTGCTAGTTGGTTGCTTTTTCTTTTTAAAATGCAGTCAACTATTGTAAGAGAGAAAACATATCCTATTCTACCAAGAAATCAAATTTCTACTGTATATAAGAAAGCAACTAGTAAACTGCAAACAGAATGATTTGTAATGATCAGCCTACAAAACATGTCCAAAAGATTTCCAACATTATTTTACTGAAGCACTTCGCTCTCAGCAACCATGGTTATGTTCATTACTTATAGTATTCTTTTAAAATAATTAAATACTTAAGAATGAGGGAAGTCCATTTTTTTAGCATTCTGAAAAAAAAACATGGCCAACATATGTCCTTGGACCCTGCTGATATTAGTCAATAATCCCCATTCAAAACCTGAAAACCTTATCACAGAAATAAGATTATTGCACTGTTTAATTATTCTACATTTCTTCGTCAATTCTAATTTTGTTAGTTTTTTACTCCTTGCTTAAATTGCCAGCAAACCTTTAATGCTTAGAAAATAAATGCTTATTACAGTGTTGAAAACTTGCCAAACCATGACACTTATTTTATCACTGCTTTATCTTCTGGAATCAATGAAGAAAAGAGCCCATGTTTTCATTAGTGTAATGTCTGCTTAACATTCATTTTTTCCACAAAAGACCTATAATGTGACGCAAGCAAATTCTAAAAAACTCAAACATACTTTGGTAATCTAATCATTTTTGAGGGCCAAATAAAAATTTCTCAATGTACGTGGGAGGAATGCTATTATTTTATCATCATCAACCAGCACTACAAACTATGTACAAGACAAAAGGACAGGACAAAAAAAAAAAAAAAGCAAAAGAAATCCACCTACAGACCTTCTATACTTGCCTGAAGAAAAAACATTCTCTTTTCTACATAAACATCCATAAAGCGAAAATTATTGCTTAATAACAAACTTAACAAAGTTTAAACTTAACAAAACTTAACAAAATAACAAACTTAACTTAACAAAGACGGCTCTCTTCCCATTCCTTAAATATTTTATGAGGAATTGATATCTTCTCTTACTTAAAGATGAATCATTCCCCTTTGAAAACTTGGGTTTTAAATGAATCTTTTAAAGAGAACTCAAAGTAAAATAAATTAACACAATGATTCTCAAAATGCAGCCTGCAAAATACTTGCTGGTAATCTCAAAAGAGTTGGCTGCTCTCATAATGCCAACTTTATTCCTTATTCCTTGAGAGTAATTTGCATTCAGGGCAGCCAAAAAATACACTAATTTGATTCCTAATATTATCTTTTCATTTGAGAATTGCTGCAGCTTCCCCAGCAATAATATGCAACTGCAAATAGCAACCAGACTTCCATGTGAAAGTGGATGTGGCAATTACAAGGGAATGGGATTGAAAGGCTTTGTAGCAGCTAACATTTATTCAAGCAAAAACATCACTATCCTGCAACTGATCCAGAAGTCATGAATACTTGGTGTGATAGCGTGTCTTCAAGCCAAATCAGTCTTTCTGCTCTTTCATATTCTCGTCAAAGATCACAGCAGAAAATGCCATTTTCATGTAGAACTGATTTCGCAATGAGGGAATATTAATTATCTATTTCTGCAGCATAGAAGTCCTGAATATGTATGCATGTAGACTTACCATGCTAGACTTGCTTGCACAACCTACCCTACACTTTCATACAGCTTTAGTGGTCTCTAATGCACAGGAGAGTCACAGTATAATTTTGAAATCTGAGTTAAGATGTCAGAGAATGATCCACAAGAAGAGTCAAAATATTTTACGGTTGCAATAAAATAAATACTACCACTGTTACTAATGCAGCCCATTAAGAGCAACAGCAGCAACTTACCTTTGTGACTACTCTGTACGTAATAAATGTTTCAATGGCTGTAATGTGGCTTTCAGGATCATCGACTGTAATGAAGAGATCTCTTAATTCTGGTTCTTCTTCAAATTTGTACTGGTTTATCATAGATGAGGGGGATGTTGGCAGTGAAGGACTGAATGAGTTTGCCTCGACCAGGGATGCATCCTGCAGATGAGACACGAGAACACCCTTATCAGTACACACTTTTACACACACGTCACAGATGCTAAAACAGAAAGTTCTTAAAGGTAAAATAAAAGGCAGATGAGAGAATTACAAAACACATTGCAAACCTGTTATCCTTTTCAGTGTTTGCTTCAGTGAGCAAGAAATGAGATTTATTGTATTGCTGATGAAAAAGCAAAATGCTACCATTGTGCAAGAATGCTGTGCGTGCGTAGGAAGCCAGCCTGCCTAGGAGTGCTAAAACTAGTCCCAATAACTGTGTGGGATCCTTGCCAGCTTTCTTATAAGCATTAGAAGCAAGTTACTCAGGATTTATGAAGCCAGAATTATCTCTAGTAACCTGAACAGGGGGATTCAAAAAAAAAAAAAGTAACAAAAGCCAAATCAAAATTTTTATTGGAACTGGATACTTTATTTTGAATGTATTTTAAAATAAATTCTGAAAAGGAAAATTATCAGAGACACATACCTAAGTAATGTTTAAAAAACAGGTAAAAATGACATTAAAAAATGCTGTTTGATTTCTAAAAAGAAAAACCCTGAAGCCACTGATCTGCTTAAGTGCAAAACCACCTTTTGATAGTATCAGCCACTTTCACCACAGCACTCGAAGAATACTTCCTCATAACAGCCTGTTCTGCTCACTGAGCTCAGCGGTTATCACTCAAATGCTGAGAAACCAACTGGAAACAGGCGAGAAATCTCGTTTTCTCCCTGTTCTCCCTGTAATGCAAGTCTGGATGAGATCTATTACTCCACAATCTTGAAAAATAAAGTGACTAGGAAAATAAATTCCATTTACGAACTCAAAAAAAAAAAAAAACCCTTACAAGAATTAAAATTAATCATTCTATTTTAAATATGAAGTATTTTATATTATTTAGTGAAAAATAAATACTGCTTCAACACCTTTTGACATAATTAAAAAATTAAAATCATAGTGTATAGTTATTTCTAAAACTGCTTATCTGAATATGCTCAGAAGAAGATAAGCATATTGATTCTGCTTTTAAAGCAAAAAAAAAAAAAAAAAAAAACATTTAATGTAATGGATACACTTAGTGAAAAATAACGTTTTTAAAATTCCAGTCAATGAGATTTGCCTTCTCTTTAGAAAAAAAATCTCCAAGTTTACATGGAAAAATGGATAATAAATGACCATTAAAAAAAATCTTTCTAAATAATACCATATAACTCAGTGACCATCCTGATTTAAAGCTAGTCACTTGAACCTGGCACAACTCAGGATATTACTGACCTCCCAGCCCTGCATCCGCCTGAGGTCCTTGAGGATATTCCAGACCCTTCTGCAATGCCAAACCCCTCACCTCCCTGGCCATTTGCAATAGCAAGGCACTGCTTTTTGCAAGATGGAAAGCACCCTTAATTCTCCGGCAGACGGGCACCTACCCTACCTTGACTCAACTCTAGTCTTCCCTTGATGTTGTAGCTCCTATGCTTAGGAGTACGGTCTGTATTGTGCAATAGGAGGCAGAAATGTTAGGAACAGATACAGCTTGACAACAGAGTCCAGTAATTTCCTAATGGGTTACCACGAGAAGCAGCAGCTGCAACAATATCCCAGGCAACAGCATCTGCCACTGAAATACTGATTTTTTTTTGGAACAGGAACCGGTCTGCAATGTCCCCACCTTGGATTTCTACTTAAATTACTGGAAGTCAAATGTGGCCATGTATAAATTGGTGGCCACGCGGGGAGGGCAAGGGAGGCGCTGTCTGTAAGGAACCATCTCAGCTCTCCTCTCGAGCTTGGTACTCTCCGTCGGGCAGGGCTTTCTTCACGGGCGCAGCGTGGGTTGCGCCGCTCTCCCGGGCACCGCGAGGGAGGCAACAGGAGCCTCCCGCCAGCCCCGCCAGGCAGCCCCGAGGAGCGCGGGCAGCCCAGGCCGCGGCCGCAGCACATCCAGCGTTCGCCCTGTGCGTGAGGGCAGATGCCAGGGGCCAAACTACGGCACCAGGAAGACTGAGGCAGAGAAAAACAGGCATCGCTTCTAGCATTTGTTTTCACACTTCTCCTTAGTCGCTTTTCATTCACCACCAGGCTCCTCTCCTGCAAGTAACACACTTGGATGACACACAGTCCAACAGACACATTTTGTCACCACACTGCAGTCCCGCAGGCCTACGTCAAGAATTACAAAAAAAAGCCCTAGCATCTGTAGTGGAGGTATCTAACATTTGGGTTCTTGTCTCTAAGGCAGAATCAAGAATCTCCTGACTTATATGACTTAGGAATGTCAAAAAAAACAGGCTCCCTACATCCTACACTGCTGTTTCAACTCCCTTTCCCACCTTGCAGCCTCCATCACCTTCCCGTCCCTTCCGAGCCCGTTCGCCGTGGGCAGAGTATCGCTAGAGCTGCACGTGCTGACCAACAAGCAGCTCCGTGCACTTCGAGTCACTGGCCAGGAAAGCAGAAGGCAGAAACCTCCACGGCTCTTGCTGCCAGGGACTTTGTTCTGGGTCTCTCTCCTCTAAAACTTGCAGATATGTAATCGCCCTCTCACACTGGCCTGAAATCAGTCAGCGAGACTCCAGAATTAGTAAGGTAAGGAAAACACTCGTCCAGCATGAGCAGCCTCTGAATAGGCTGAAGTCCACACGGAGCACAGAGCTGCCTAGAGCTCGCTGTAGATAAACATTAAGTCCAGGGGTTCTGAGCGCCACTGCTCACTAGACCTTAGCTACTTGACTCACGGTGCCTCCATCCATTCCCATCAGGAGTCAGAGCTGCCATCTTTTGGGACTAGATGTCTAAAATATGTCTTGAAGGAACTGCTGACAAAGTTAATCTTATTAAGAGAACAGCTTAGTTGTTTCTGTGTTCTTCTAAGAAGCAAAGATACGGAGGAAGACAGACGGCAGAACAGTTAGTTCCCTGGCTGGGACATTCACCTATAAATCAGCCTGAAATCCCCGATCAGCTTCTTTTGAAAGAAAAAAAAAATAGCCTCTATGCAATTCTGAAGTTGGCGGGTCTTTTTCAAAAACACCATGAATTAAGTTTTCTGTCATTATGGAATGGAGACAAGCATTGAAAAACAAAGAGTTTTGAAAGGAGGACAGGTTAAGATTTTAACTAATAATAAAAGTGCTGACAGCTTTGTCAATGCTAGGTGACCACACTGATAGCAAGGAACACAAGGATTAACTGAATCGACACTGCGATATGTATGGTACTTTCCATGTTGAAACTGGTGGAACAAAGTAGGTTATGAGATTCACAACTCATCCTTGAAAAGCTGTCTCTGCTGGAAAGACCTCACAACCTCCTCCATGGCAACAGAAATTAGGATAAAGGGAAAGGCAGATCATGTTATATAATGCTTTATCAGAGTTGCCAAAAAAGATACTCGTCTGTAATACTTGAGGTATATCAGAGGACACTGGGTCAATGGTTTATGACACTATCAGTTTAAATGACTATGAATCTTCATAAAATAAAAGCCTTGTGTTTACATCTTGAGTAATAACTCAGGATATTTAGGCTGGCAGTTTTTAAGAATCTTTTTTCAGCATTTTGGTACCTGGTCACTTTCATTGACTAGACTGAGAGCAGTGCAGTCCATCCCGCCGTGAGGCCTGCGCTGCGCTGCGGGCGCTGCGGGAGACACGGCCAAAGCTGCCCAAAGACGCTCGTGTGGGAATGCCACTGGAATGCTCTTTAACACAGGTGAGCCTCGCACCACTGTTACAAGAAAAGTGGTTAAGACTTTCCCCTTAATGCACAGCACACAAACAAATAGGAGGTAACCCAGAATCAACGTCACAGATCTTCCTCAGCTCAGCCCTCAAATCTGCACCTGAAAGGAAACTGATTTTCTGGCTGATGAATGCAGATGTCCAAGACCTCGAAAGAACGCGATGCTTTCACATGGTGTGACGCATCTTCTTGTTTACAGAAACAGTCATCACTTTGCTTTGCATGCATTAGCAATTGGTAAGCTTTAATATGAGCAGGAAATATTTTGCACCAATACTAGTGGGTGAAATTTAAAGGTGTGGATATTTGACATACACAAGCAGTAACTTGTATCATCTATACTTCATATTTATTTGCAAGGAACATCATTCTTCTAACAAACAAGCAATGCAAATGCTGATATATTTTCTTTATATTTTATTTTATTATGCAGAACTGCCAGAGCTTACTGATAAAAGCCAAAGAATTCTAAGTGAGAAACAAAACTAAAATTGTATGTTAGCTCTTGCATAAAAGTTCAGTTCATATATCTCCTGGTATCAAATCAGGACTGGATGCTTTTCTAGAAAGTATGATTAACTAAACCTAAGTTATGCTTCAATAAAACATAGATAACTTGGTGAAATTTAGCCTGACCTCTTGTAAGTTACAGACCACTAAATCACCTAATAGTCCCTTCTAGCCTTAAACTCCATGAATATCACAAATAGTACTATAGGCACAGTTTAAATATATAGCGCCTAGGAATGAAGCTCCTATCTTTCAATGTTTTTTATTAACATTACCAAAAATATATCTTGCTTATAGAAAGGCAGAACATACACATTTAGTTTGTATTTGCCATTATATATTTTCAAATGCAAAAAAAATATGGCTATTTATTGTCACACATCCTGTTGCAGAACAATTTAGAAGGCTGAACAGGGCCCAAACCCCTATGTGTATTAGCTCCCATCTTAGCTCCCTGCATGTTTTTATGTTGTATTTTAGATGGAGTCTTGATAATGCAAATAGATTTATAGCACGCTTACTTTTTTAATGCCTGGTAAGATAAGAATTAAGCCCTATCTTAACCAAATCACAGTACAAAATGAAAATCATTATACATGTTAGCCATATCATAGTTATATCCATGTTAAAGAAATTAATATCACATTAAAGGAAAATAGATTTTGCTCTTGGTATCCCAGAGTATTGGATTATCTGAACTCATTCAACTTGCAGTTGAATGCAGTAATACTGACAGCAACACTGCAAGTGTTAAAGAATCATACACAAAATTGCAACAACTTGGGGAAAAAACAGATTTGCTCTTTAGTACTGTGGGAGGTATTTTTTCATCTAGGCCTGGGAGAGACTGAGATTTTTTCCAAATGTGAAACTGAAAAGGATTTTGCAGGCTAATAAATGCACTGGGAATCACAGCCCAGGCACCACGAGCACCACTCTGTGCATCCCACCCGATGTGCGGGGCCCCAGGGGAACCAGGCCGTAGTACAGAAACTATGTTTTAATATTCTTGATGGGTTAAAAGACAAAGCCAGTCCCAAACTCAGGATTAACCTGAACACCCCATTTTAACTCCTTCTTATTCTCCATTTTCTGAGCTGTTGGAGCGTATTCTGGTGCACGTTTTCAGCTGCTTTCCACCTCACACCTGTGAGTGCCGAGGCAACTGGAATTTGGTCATAAAATCCCAGGTTCTCAAATTCCAGATTCGTGTCTCGACTACTCGATGCCGGCAGCTGACATAAGGGGAGATTCAGAAGCAGCAGCAGCAAGCCTGGCCTGTGTGTGCCTGGGCAGCTGGTTGTGTGTGTTTGCAGGACACGCACTGGAAGGATCTCCCTTTTACTCCCGGTGTCAAACTAGAGATGTCATCTTCTTGCACCTCCTGCATGAAAGGCGCTCGTTTCCAAACTTCCCTTCATTTTGCAAAAGAAAACCCATACTGAAACTTCGGCATATTTATTTGTATTTAAATGCTGCTGCAGTGTTTATTTACTTTACATATACATATATTATACATGACATAAGTGATGGTGAGATTATGCTGCCTCCAGATAACTTGGTGGTTTTAAAGCCATGACGGTCACTGCTTGAACGGCAAGACCGCGCTGCAAAGAGCGGTCCCTGGTCCCCAGGCATCGCCCACCGCA
>VZSV01000052.1:8900-99691 GCA_013398735.1 Nothocercus julius | reverse complement strand
TTTTTTTTTTTTTTTTTTCCCCTATATGCAGCATCTTTGAGAGGACCTTTTGATTTTGATTTTAAAGAGGAAGCTCTGATTTATATTATTTTAGTATCTGCTAGACAGGTTCTTAGGCAGGCAGTGTCTGTTGGTGTAATTTGGATGCAATTGTTGACTCAATGGCTGAGTGCAAATGCAATAGTAAACTTACCTGTTCTTGAGTGAGCTGAGAATTACATTAGCTGGGCAGGTTGGGCAGGTTAGAATAGTTTAGGAATGTCTTGACTTGAATTTGTATCTCTGTGTCTGAGAAAGCCATTCAAGCCACTAAGCAGACTGATTTGATGTGGACAAGATTTGGATTTCATTCCCAATCTGCCAAAAATATAAAATATAATTCCCAATAAGACCTATTATTTTTGTCTGAGGCCCTGCACTGATACCAGCACACAAATATCTTGGGTCTTGATAGAGCACAACAAGGCCATCCCTGCCTTCAGCTCTGCTGTCTGATAGATGAGAGGTGTTGGGTCGATTAGGAGAAATCTCTTTTGCTGCCCATATGCCTTCCTAGGGCTTTAGGACTCTTCCCTGTGAAGATTCCTAATTCCTGTGCTCTGACCAGACCAGTGCAAATTGCTCATAAGGCACCAAAGCCTAAGGGTCTCATGAAAACGTGCCATTGCAATGTGGATGCCTTTTACCTTTATCCTTGATTTCGCATGCCTGCCTAACTCGTATGCCAGAGATGAGTAGGAGAAAGGAGCTAAAAGAGGAGATCAGAAGAGCCAATGTGAGAGCTAAGAACTGAAATCCAGATGAAAAAAAAGGTTTAAATAATCCTCTGGTTACTCAGCACATTAAAAAGTATGATCTATTTATTGTGACTTTTTTTTCTCATTGTTGCTTTTACAGTATGAAAAAGCAGATAATGTACAGTTCAGTACAGAAGCAGGAGGAATGATTCTTCAGTAATAATATGGCCTGAAATGCTAATGGCTTTAAACATAATTATAACCATTTACACACGAATCAGCCAATTTTTAGGTAACCAACATAGAGTGAAATGGATACAAATTATCCCACAACTGTCGCATATTGAGGAAGCTGAAAATAAGGAAACAGTCTTGGTAAACTGCCTTTGGAGATTGAGATTGGCATAATTGATAAAATGAGCCTAAAGCTAAAATTAGGAGAAAGATTGAGATTTGTAGAATCCCAAAACTATCTCCTGGATAAAGACGGAAAAATAATAGTGTCAGCAAGCAAAAAGATGGACAGCAACGAGCGAAGATAATGACCTGGATGGCAATATTCAGGTGGCCTAATCTGGTCCAGTTTCAGTGGGTTTGAGAGATAGATTCCTTGTTTGGGCCTTCCTTTATCAGGCCTGTGCCGATGATGCACCCAAGAGGAAGAAGTATCGAGCCACCAATGTCTGCCACCTCTGCACAGATGTGGCAGAAGTAGCCATCTAGATCTGTGAGAGATCTGCCTATGTCTTTTGAAGAGAAATACAGCAGATCAGAGCTGTTGTTCAAGACAGTTATGTGCTCCAGTCAGCAGAAGGATTATGAGGAGTTAGGAAAAAAAAAGCTGATGGTCAGGAAGGGTAATTTAAGTGTTTGTATGCAAATGCAATAAGCCAAAGCAACAAAATGCAGAGTGTTAGGAAGATTTTCCAGTACACAAAAGCATAGTGGAAAAACGGTCACTGTTTATGGAATAGGATGCAGTAATCAGGATACAACTGCAGATTAATTGATGTGGTGAAGAAGCAGCAATAGTGTAACTGTGCTGTTTGAATTCAATCCGCTTCAAAATCCAGAAAAGATGATTAAAAAAATCTCTGCTAAATTTGTGAGCCCATAGGATTTTTTAGCACTGGAATCAGTTACCAAATTGATCTTGGCTATAGTATTTGTGTTTTAACATGTTGCTGGTTAGTTAAAACAGTAAATACTACCAGAAACTGTGACAGTCTGTGTGAGCACCCCCACATAGAAGTGTATTTAACTTCTACAGTACAGCTTGCAGAACAAATGTTAATAATAATGGTTGGCCTGGGTTATTTCTGCTGGTAATAGCTGACAATTTTTTTCACTTCAGATGTTGCCAACTTTAAGGTTTCATTTGTAAGCAACAAAGGTGTTGTAGATATGCTGATTGGAGAAGATCGGAAGGATTACAATTAAATGAAAAGATTAAAACAAATAGGTCTGTAAAAGCCTAGAAATTCTAGGGATATGGATGATTAAATCATTTTACCTGAGAAGGTAAAAGGAACTGCTACATTTCCTGCACCATGTTCTTCCCCTGCCTTTGGCCTGTCTGTGGGGTTAAGGTTGGAATGATTCTTCCCAGAGCTGAGAGGAGCAGGTGTTAGACAGTTTTGTAACACAGGTAATTTTATTGCTAAAAGTAATTACTATAGTGCTTACATTGTTAAAAATTGTGCTGGAAGAGAACTGTGCAATGAATAGTAAGTTTACATAAAAATAAATGTAAAATAAATCAAGGATTTAGATCTTGCTGAGATGAGCTTGTCTTATCTTTCAGTTTTCCCCATAATGAATATCAAATTATTAGTAATGCCTGGTGTTCTGAGTAGCACTGTAGTAGGTTTCAGACATGCTCATCAAAGGAGTTCTTACCATTAGAGGGGATGATTGTGTCATTTCCAATAGAATTATTCCACACCATTGGTATTTTCTTGGCAGACTGACATGTTTTCGCTTGACATTGCTGTAACCCCTGGGAAAGAAAGCAAGTCCTACCTTTCCATGCATAGTTCATTAGTAAGTCTTCACAACAAGGTGTTCCAAAGGTGTATTTCTTTCTTTTTTGGGGGGCAAGCCCAGGGACACCGAGATCAGGTTTTACTTATTTTCTTAATGCTCTTCTACCATCTTATCACTTTGTAAGCAGTATTAGAGCAATCCTCTCTTGCAGCAAAGAACTAGCTCTCACAGTTCTCTTTTGCTGGCCTCTAAATTAATATTATTTTTGTAGTGAGTTCTGGAGCAGTTTGGTAGAAAGATCCTCGATTTTCTGAAATTGGACGAAAATGCTGGTAAACCAGACTTACTTTCAGAAATCCACCAAGAAACATGGCTTTCTAATGAGTAAAAGGTGCTAAGACACCTTTTCTAATGACAGGTATGCTTGAGTAGGCGGACCACGTATTAAAAATCTAGCAGAACTAAAATTCTCCAAGAAGCCCTTCATTCTGGAAAATGTGTCATTTCTTGTTTGATCAGACATACTTAGTGTGGTGGTGAAACTGTTTAGACTAAGTCAGTTTGTATTATCAGCTGTTTCTTATTTTTTGCAGTGTGAAAAGTCTGAATGTTCCATTTAAGTGTGTAAACATTCATTCCTCTCACTAGTGATGAGTATGTGAATCATAAGTTGAAACAAGACCCAGTATGGGGTATTTTTCTCATTTTAGGTATTTCTTAGGTGTCCTGTTTGAAGGCACTACCGCTGCATTTCTTTTTTTTTAATGTGGTATCAATAGCAGATGCTCACTTTATTCTTTACTCTTTCTCTTCTAATACATATTTTTCATGTCTACTAGCAAAGCTTTGCTATCAGTTTAAAGCATGTTCTTGATAACAGGCAGGCAAGGGCTGGAGAGCTGTTCCTTTATTCTTACGTGCAATATCTTGGGTATTCGAAGGCTCTTTAGTGATCCCTTCCTCTAAGAAGCTCAAATAATTCGTGGTATTTTATTAATCTGTCAGAGCAAGGGTTGCTTCTGAATTTATCTTGGTATTTCTGTCTGAAACAGCAGTGCAGCCTATGCTTCAAATTGCCAGCATTAAATCAACATAGTTTTTCTCCTCATTCTTCATCAATTTGTCATATAGATAAGCCCACTACCTGCACTGCCGATCTTCCATTATCCACTGTTCTTGCAGGTTTCTTCAATATACTTCCATCAACACCCACAGAGGCTTTTTACCCTTAGACATATTCTGTCTTTTTCTCTGCAGGTTTTAACTCCACTGCTTAAATGATGTCTGCAGATAGCTAATGACTCTAAAAACTGAGTGTATCTTATGACTGACTTTGCTTGTGATATACCTAGGTGGGTTGGACTTTAATCACTTGGGATCACATAAAGAAAAACTAAAAAAAAAATGTAAATCAGATACAATGAAAAGAATGCACAAGGG
Organism: Nothocercus julius; assembly: GCA_013398735.1. Classification (NCBI taxonomy): domain Eukaryota; kingdom Metazoa; phylum Chordata; class Aves; order Tinamiformes; family Tinamidae; genus Nothocercus; species Nothocercus julius. Next base: position 95,528 of record VZSV01000052.1, on the reverse strand, counting down.
AAAATGCATCTTGGTGTTTTTCGTTATTTATGGAAGCTCTGACATCCAAATTTCTAATTACTGAAACCATACGCATAGAAAATTTCTGCATTTTAGGGATGTAAAATACACGTTAGTCTCCATTATGCACTAAGCCGAAAGTAGCCTTCATGATCAGATTTTTACCCTGTGAAATTCTGATTCCCCTGTTCTTTCTGTATTTTTTGCTAGTGGTTAAATGTGCTTCTGTGACATGTGTTCATGTAGCCCCCATAACTAAGACCTTATTTGCATCGTAAAACAGTAAAGCATTTCTAATGCAAGTATTATAATGAATACAGTATTTAAAAGATCATGTCTCATTTTTCTATGTGCTGTATAGGCAGTAGGGTGTTATAGTCTGTCCTGATATTTCACTGTATAAATTAGACAGCTAAGGGAGGAAAAAAGAAGAAAGAAGAGTGGATATAGATTAAGTGACCTGTTCCAGATGACAACACACAACTTTGACAGCATGAAAAATAGGTTCCCAGTTTGCAGCCTAAACTACTAAATTTGGAGTGATCAGAAATATAATCCTTATTTTTAGGAAAAAAATGAGGGACTTGAAACTGAGTTGTCTTTTATTTTTATCTTTATGTTTCCCTGCATAATGATTGTAACTATTTCTAACAGCTGTTGCAACCTCATCAAAATAGTTTTTAAAAAGTAATTTTTTTCAATTACCATTTCAGTAGTATTTTTCTTAAATAGAAAAAACAATAATGTATTTACATAAGAAGAAATATGTTTCAAAGAATTGCTGCTTTTCCTGCATTAGAGCATAAGTGCAAGTTTTAAAAAGAGGCATATGCTTTTTGTGGTGTGTATCGTCCGTGTATGGGCATGCTAGATACTAAAACTAAAACTGCCACACTTTTTTACAAGGCCAGTGGTCAATGTTGTGGATAATTATGGAAAAGGTCAGCAACTGAAAATGAGTAAGGAGTAGATACATTTGCAAAGGTAAGATCATGAAAATAACACGTGTAGAGAAGTTCATTCAGAAATAAAACCAATTGGAGACTGTCCTAGAAAGGTCTGTAATTGTGCGAGATGTTTGCACATAAATACATCTTAAAATATGAGTTTTCTCTTCCAAAACAGACTGAAGCTGCTGATTCCCCCTGATTCCCTATTGCTGCTGCTGGTGCCCCAGGCTTTTTCCTATAGTGCAGCTGTGCTCCCCTGAAATAAATGGCTCTTTCTGGGGACTGCATCTTTAGTTACTGGTACAAGAGTCATTGTAATGTGCTATGAGATATTTCAATAATGCTTTCAAATGAGTATTAAAACTCAGTGCTGCATAATAAAATCACAACTGCATAGTTGTAGATGCAGCTACCAGGGACACAGCTACATACATCTGACTCCTTCGGAAGAAGAGCTGCTACAAAAGCTGTAGGGCAGCAAGGAAAGGAGAGGAAACCTCCAGATGACCAGTGATGTGGTCTCTCTGCTGTCTGTCTTTTCTTCCTGGCGCCCCTTCATTTTTCTGGTTTGTTTTACAATCACTCTAAAGCACTGAGTTTTTGCAGCTCAGATCAGCTATTGCCTCGCATCACAGGGAATAATTTGGAAGGGCAGATGAAAAATACACCCATGTCTTCAGGCAGTTCCCAGTTATTTCCTATACAAAGGAAACATTTTGTTCGGGAGAGTGGAAGATGTTGTGCATTAACAAAACCGTTTTGTCTTTTCTAATAAAAAGGCCTGTTAATTAACAATTTGTACGTTAACACAAGGGCAAACTCAGGAGAGGATTGCTACGTTGTAAGGCTAGCAGCCTTTCCTGCAGTATAGAAATCAGTAACATAAGGAAAAAAGGTAAACAATGAGAGTATAGAAGTGTAGAAAGGGGGCTGCATTCTCTTGCCTTAGATGCACTTAAATTCCAGTAAGTGCTGGAAATGAATTACATTGAAGTTGTTTCTAATGCAGCCCCTGTTGTTGGCTTTTCCGGACCTGATTTGGGACATACCAAATTTATCTGCCAAGTGCTTTGCACCTGTCAAGGCTATTGATCTCCAACGTGGTTAGGGACACAATCCCCAACCTCTCAGTGCTCTTATATCTCAATGAGGCCCATGTATCTAGCCATTGAGTTTATCACTGAAAAGAAATCCACACTCCATAGGCAATTAAATTGGGACTTAAAGTTCTGCCAGGTCCTTGAGCATGGGCCCACAACAACTAATAGTCCCTGGTCCCTTTTTTGTTTTGTTTTGTTTTCATATTTCTGTGCTTTTTATTTTGCTTATTAGCTCATCCTACCCTTAAATAGAGTTTTCTGCCTATCATATTTCTGCCTATTGCATTGTCATCCTGGCCCCATGAAGGCAATGAAAGTTTAATCAGTGAATTCAGTACAGGTAGAATTTCATCTAAAATATGAAGAAGAAGGTAGCAGCTTTTAGAATACCAAGGTATTTTTCAGGCAGAGTTTGAAAAACCTTGTAAGATGTTGGAGTTTGGGACCTTTTGAGAGACAGCCATGACTGCCTCATGTAATGTCATGCACCTGGAAGACCCTTACCCAGCTTTTCTTCTTTAGCTCGCTGGCCTGTAATGAGGAAAGAGACACAGGTCTTGTGTCTGAGTTATTCCCTCTCCAGCTGCAAACCTCTCCTATTCATTTTTCACTGTATTTATTATGGGATATGCATTACCTCCTTGAGTAGAGCAAGAGCACATGCTTATATTGCGGTGTTTATAGCTTTCATGACAGTTGCCCAGGTTTGAAAAATCAACCTTTCTGAATTCACTTATTTTTGCAATAGAATTTCAATCTCATCTTTCTGTAGTATTTATTTTATCAGCAGAACTGTTAAAATTCACAATAAGCACTCTGGAACTTTGTTGGTCAGTTTACTCAGGAACAATTAGGGATATCGCAGATAGATTTCCAAAATGTTTGTTTTTTCTTAAAAAACAAAGTTTTTTGTCTCTGCAGTGTTTGAGAAAATCAGTAATTGAAACCTGAGCAGTGTGCTGCTTTCATGGAAAGCATCTTCTGGGGTTGTTTGCTGCTCAGGAGGAGGGTGGGTTTTGGCTAGGATCCTAATAGATGCTGCCTCAGTGTTTTTGTGCTCACAAGACATTCTGCCAGCCTACGTGGCAGGTATCAGGAATAAAAACCTCCTGAACACATCCTAAGTCTGTTGCCATATGAATGCACTGTAGTTATGTAGAGTTGCCATGTGAGAGTATTTATAACATAAAGGAGTCTAATTTCCTTATACCTTGGTAGAATTTTGAAGTGTCAGATGAGAAAGGCCTGAATATATATGTAAATACAAACACTGAAGATAAACTTGTTTGGGAAAGTTAAGAGCTACTGGAAGGAGGTTGTGGAAAATAATTCAAATGCATGCTTAATTAAAACTAGACATACAAATAATTGCTCTTATATGGACAGCTGTAGCTAATTTCCTTCTGAAGATTTGTGTCATTTTGGAAATACTTGATTTCAAAAATGAAGACTTCTGTGGAGCTGTTGAAATCCCATAGTTCGTATTTCTGAAATAATATAGATTACACCTTCTATACCTAACTAGAAAGGCAAGAGTGCTTCTTACATGCAGTATTGCGCTCAGCACAAGAAACAAATGCTAATGCGAGTATCGGTACAGGACCAAACTTTATCTGAGATCTGCGGTGTTGTCATGGCAATTCCAATTGTTGGAAAGACTCCCTTTTGTGCTTCGTTCTGACATTGTATTGCAAAATGATGGTTATGAAGAAACATACAGTCCAAAGGGGGGAAATTCTCCTTTTGAAGGTGTAAAGCATACTTTCTGTTCTCTTCACTTTTCATGAAAGAGTGTGTATGTGCATAGATTGTTATAAAATTAATTTTTTTACAGACTCGGATACATTTTTTATTTTTTAAAGTGCCATAATAATACAGAGTGCTATTTTTCCCAAATATAATAATGAGCATAACAAGGAGCTCAGAGACATATATTCTATTACCTATGCCAAGGATCAATTTGTGGTATATTATCCTGCTGACATGGACTACACTGTTATTTAACAAGGCTATGTTAAAATGTATCTAAAATGCAGAAGCTACTATATTATTCACGTTTATCAACATATAATCAATGTAATATAATCGGAATCACTCATAATACCCAATAGATTGCTCATTTCTGTTACTAGTTTAAAACCTGTTCTTCTATCCACACATCCTATTGTGAGGAAATTCCTATGTCTGTTACTTATTCCTAGGTAAATCAATATACAATAAGCTTTAAATAAAAAGCTGCATAATAGTTCCAAAAGAAGAAATAAATGAAGGGATAAAGTTAGAATTTGGTTTGCAGTGCAAGTCACACAGAAGTTATGTGGGCATTCTTTTATGTAGGAATTGGGAACTGTTTCCAGAAGGGAACTAATTCTTGCAGTGCTGCATTGCTGCTTTATGAATAAATCATTGTCCTTTCTCTATTGATCAGTGGAACAATCCAGTCGAAGAATGCTGACTTAGTGCGGCCCTTGTGTGCGTGCTGGATTGAGGGAAAAAGCCTGGGGAGTGGGACCCAGCAGCAGGGAATAGGGAAAACCCTACACTTGCTAGAGATCACATTTGAGGCATAAAATCCAGTCCTTGATTTATATCTTACCTCTAAAAAAGAGTTTGTCAAAGAAGGTGATTTGTGCAAGAACCCCTTTTCTTTCCACAGTGTCACTGAGAAGGAGGAATACTAAATATAAGACAATACTAGTTGTTATTACTGGTTGCTGAAGATCCATGTATAATATATGGTGAAAAAATTCCAGAAAATACTCAAAAAGCACCTTTCAGATTTAAGCAAGCCTTTTTATGGTCCTAAGGCCCCAGAGGTATTTTGGGGTCAATGGAGCCTTGGAAAAAGTATTGTCCTTACATGAATTGAGGAGTTCTGCATCTCAGTTTCTTTGGTTGCCTCATGGATGGAAGCTTGCCTGGCTGGCAATTTGGTGATCTCTGGTTTGTTCAGATGGTCAGTAGGAGGCCCCAGGCCTTCCCTAGGAAGATGAGCAGCTTGTTACAACAAGGATCAGAGAAATGCTCCCTGGTTTTGCACTTCTGACCATGATTATCAGTATTTGATCTTATGCCATATAAAGCAGAGATTTTACCAAAACCTGAGACAGGGCTCCATGCCAGGACTATGCACTAGCAGTATCAATGGCCAGAGCTTTCAGTGAGTTCTAGAAAATAAATTTCTTCTTTTTGATAAAACAAGATTTATTATAGATACAGAGCTCAGCTGGTAGCAGATTATTCAGGGCCATGGCGATGCATTGCACATGTAGCATGTGTTGTTATCAAATCGGAATTCTTGTTTTCCATCAATAACAAATATTTCCAGGATGCAGGTTTGTAAAGGGAACTTATTTGTTCTAGGGTGTGGTTTGTCGCCAGTGTTCAGGATCATGCTGTTCTGTCCCCGTGTACAATTAGCTGCCTGATAAGAAACAAAGTATGAGGAGCTGTCCTGAACACGGTGGAGGTGTGAGGTGCTGAGCAGAAAAGCTCAAATGAGGGAATGTGAACTCAAATGCAGAAATTGGTCTGAACTGCTTAAATTTTGCATAGGGAGGACCTGCCTCCTCTGTCCCCTTCTTGCAGTGCCACTGGGCAAGCGGCAAAACCACTGCTAGCTGTAGAGGGGACACCAGCTCCTGGGGAGGCAGCCGTAACCATCTCGGCCAAAATCACCATCTTGACAGCAAAACTACCACTGACTTAAGCTGTAAATCTCGACTTAAAGGACTGTAGAGAACAGGTAACAAATTTGGAAGAAGAGAAATAGATTAAATCTATTGTTGTGCCAGAAAGCATCTGGCCCAGTCCTTTTCACTGGCTGGTGACTGTCAGGCTGTCCCTTCCTTCTCCCTGAGTGCCTAGATAGCTGTCCTTTCACACCTCGTGCTAGCACTTTGGAAGGCCTGACTTTAAAGTGAACATTAGAAGTATTTTGTTTTGTGAGCTAATGTAATTTATTAAACAAACACAATGTTTTTATTGATTTTTTTTTTGTCATTTCCATCTTCCAGTTAAAGCAAAGCGTGACCAGTGACCACTAGATGACACTGTTGTATAAGGACACATTCCGTATAATGGCTTTAACAATAACTAATGTACTTAGGGAACATATATGTGTATAATTAGGAGTCATCAATGTCTTTCTTTTAAAATAAAATAAGTTTACCATATCTAATTAGATATTTCTTATAAGATGAATTTCATTCTAATTGGGTAAATCTATGCTACTGGTTTGAAATACGGCGAAGGAGATATTTGAATCCACTTTCACCATTGCCTTATTTTCTTAGTTCTTGCAATAAATGGATCTGATTACACCTTTTAAATCGATGTGCTCCCAAACAGGTATGACATAAATGATCACTCTGTCACTGTGATTTCCTTGCCATTGTTTTTGCTGCATGAGGTTGGTCGGTGATATCTCTCTTGATGTCATTCTGCCTTTCCCTTACACTCCTGCTTGTGATCTTGAATCTGCATGTCCTTTTATTCACAACTGAAGTAATCTGTTTAAAGAGCCAACAACTGGCACCGTGCATGGCTCTAGCCAGGCCGTGACACCACAGCTCAGGGGCACCACCACCATCCATAATCCCCCCTAATCAACAAGAGCTCCAAAATGTCCATTCTGGGAGTTTTTCTTTCAACATTCTTTCCTTTAAATGACTGTTGCCAATGGAAAATCTAGATTTTACAGATGTCAGACTAAATTCAGCCAAGGCACAGCTCCGATTCAGTGCTTTTCCGTAGGGAAAGCCAGTGCCTGTGAGCGCCTGTGAATTCAGAAAGCACCAGCTCCTCTAGCCTGGTGTGGTCGAAGCTTGCAGCAGTTCCCAAAGGGATTGCATTAATGCCTGACTTTGCTGCAACAGGAGATTTTAGGATATGATTTTAGGATTCTACCAGTGTGCTGTGTCATGTGCCAGTATAGGATTGTGCTGAATTTACAAGTTCTGTGAATCTGACAGAGTTTTTATATGGGTGATATTCCTCAAATCAGCTTTGTTGACGCAAGACTGGTACACCCACCAGTTTCACCTTTTGAATCTTCCTATGGGTCCGGTCCTGCCATACTCTGAAATAACTGTTCATAACTATGTTTCCCAAATGTGCATAGAACTTGTTTATTAAAACTTGACAGAATTTTTAAAATTAATTTACTTTCCTTTCTGAAAGAAGCTGCTTTTGCACTAAGTTAATGGCAAAATCATCTCAGAATAATTTTCAAAACATCCATTATAACTATATTGAATCTCATAAAGAGCTTGTCCAGCTTTCTCACTGGGGTGATGTTTTCTTTGTTATCCTTGTATTTCATACACAAAATTGTGGGCTGTTGTGATAAAGTCAGATCTCTGTCTTTAATCTTAAAGTGTTGGTTGACTAAACAAAGCACCTCAGTGTTGATTTGTGCTGGCTGAATACCTGTTTGAAAATTATAGATTTCTGCAAAGGGTTTTCAAGAATCTCTATTTCTGAAGCTAAAGTATTTTAATTTCCAGTGAACAAATTCATTAAAATATAAATTAGTCTGAAGAAACAGATGAATTATAATGGAGTATTTGCATATTACATATTTGGTGTGAAAGCAACAGTTTCTTCATGTAGGCTAATAGCTAATGCATTCTTCAGAACCCCATGGTTGAACAAATTCCTGTGGGGAGAATGAGAAGCAATGAGGACAAGGATGAAAATTATTGCACTGAATGTGAAAGAATAGTGCCGAATTTTGCAGCCAGAATTAAAAACTGTTTTAAACCATTTGCCTTAACTAAGATGTATCTTGGCTAATCAGTTAGTGTTGGAAGTGTGTGCATATCACACAGTGTTCTAGTCACAGAAAGAAATTTAAGGAAATAAATATTGTTTCAATTATGTTTTCAGAATTTTAGATAATTAGTGATTATTGCAGCAGTGATGAATATAATCTAAGAAAAAAAGGAGCCTGGCAGTCAAACTGCAGGGAATTGAAATGTCGTATCTGGAAGGAGTTAAATGATCTGCCTCTCATAAAGACCTTGGCATCCACAAAAGGCAGGAGCAGGAATATCTCATAAAGTTTGACCTGTTGTTCTGGAAGTAATATAGCAGAGAGTCTGATACAGGGTATCTTGTCAATTCCTTTTAATAAATGAAGCTGAACTGTTAGAGCAGCTGCTGTAGTTTCTCTGATCTGTACCAATTCTCTGCTCTATGCCTTCATGTGTGTTTCCATGAATTGCTGATGCACTTGGCCAGTGAGTTTTCTGTGACTTCAAAGACAAGCTTTTCACTTTGCCTTGTATAAAACATGCCAGAAGCTGGGTACTGAAGAAAATAAGTAGGGAAAAAATATTGATTTTAGATGTTAGGATAATCTAAGAAAAATGGTTCAAAGAAAAAAAAAAAAAAAAAAAAAAAAAAAGGAAAAAACTCCTTCTCCTCTTCTTACTGTTTTCTTTTTAGCTTTCTGGTTTTGTTGTGCATAGTTTCAAGAAAGTTCTTTTGTAGGGAAGTAACTGATATCCCATGAATGCAAACAATAACTGAGAAGAATGACTCCATACCTCCTTGGAAAAAATATTTTTAAGAGACAGTGTTCCACATCGCCACGCACTTCAAAGAGAAAAGATGAAGAACAGATTGGTTAGTTTTTAGTTTTCAAGGATGATGGGACATTGAGTTTGTGAGTGGCTCTTTGAAAAAGCTTTTGACTAACATCATAGTTCCCAAACCTGATTACCTCTAGCATAATTATCTTTGTTTGCTTTTGTGATGTCTTTGTATGCAGCTTTGACAAAGTAATGCTAGAAAAAACAAAAAATGAAAAGAGCCAAATAATCCCTGATTTGTGCAGCCAATTTCAAAATGGCTAAGGCATTCTGGAGCCTATATGTCAGGAGACCTTTACACTTCTAAATCACCTAGAATATTTTTGAAAACTTGACCTTTAATACAGTCCCATCTTTTCAGACAGTGTCATCCCGGAGGTTTCAGATAAACTGCAAGTCAAATAAAATGAAGAATTGCTGTTAAGTTATTAAGTTATTCAATCACATGAGTAACTTGAAGCATATAGATAGTGTACCTGAATAAGTGTGACTGATGATACTCTTGAAGATTGGGAAAATGTTTCAATAACTCTCTGACCTGCAACCTGTGCAACTTGTCTAACATATCTTCTACCTTTCTCTTGAGATTTTCAATTTTTTTTGTGAGTGAAAGAACTAACATTCAACCTCATAGCACTAAAATCAGCCCTATTAAGCTATTCTGTGAAAGTTTAATAAACTTCATTTAACTGAATCCATGGAAATGGGAAAAAAAATACTGCAGATGAATAATTTTTAAGGGATTGGGGGAAAGAAGCACCATTATTTAAAGGAATATGTCGAAGTGTATAAATAGCTTTAGCTGAGAGCAGAATCATAACTTCAAAAGATCACAAATTACTCTCAAATTTTAATAAAAAAGGAAAGTAGATTTATTCTATTCTAAAGATAAGAACGGGTGGCACAATTCTGCTCTTCTTGAAACATTTTCAGACATGCTTAACTTCTGATTTCAATGTTTTAAATCCTGATTTGCACTAATAAAAACTAGGTGCAAATGAGTGCTGATGAGTCTGTATTGAAGTTAAAGGAATAGTTTAAAATTTCTATGAATATTCATTTAAATTCAGAAATGAACTCCAAATTGATCATGTCTATGACTCTTGGGGATTTACTTTCTGGGAGTGTACAAGCACTCAAAATTAACTTTCATGAATATTTGCAAAAGCAAATTTTTAGCTAGACCTTGTAGATACTTATAAAAATATTTTTTTAGTGGTACATTTAAGATTTGGATTTCTCGTCATGTTACTTATTTGCAATATGTTATAAAATCATGTTACTTATTTGCAATGTTACATATTTGCAATATGTTATAAAAGTGACCTCGGGCAGGTTTCAGCTAGATGGAACCGTTTTGGGATCGCTGACCTCTGTTAATTGCATCAATATCTAGAGACAGGAGCAAACCAGAAGACAAAAGAAAATGTGAATTGTGTGCAGATTTCAAATTTCTAATTTTGGAATTTTTTAAGTATTAAAGACTGTACTTCAGCACGAAGCAAATATTAGAGGCAATTCTCTTCATATGTGCTGTCAACAAATTGTCACTACTAAGTTCAGTGACTTACTTTCCAAGAAGAATAATTTTAAGAACCTTTTTTGTTTTGTTTTTACTTTAATAAACAAGAGATCATGATAGAATCCAGAGACTGATAATCCGGATAGTTCAGAAAAAGCAATGTATGTGCCAGAACCATCATTTGGGCCCCAGAATGCGACCTGTGGCCTCTATCTGAAACTAACCTCAAGTAAGAAGCTCTGAATCTAGAAACATATTTATCTAAAATAATTCTTACTGCGTATCAAGTTTAAGCGCAATCCTGAACATGATGTGACTTACAGAAGGAGCAGGCGTCAAAAGAGCATTCTTTTCAGGGAAAGTGCTAGAAACGAAAGTCCAGGAGTGCATGAGAATCTAACCATTTATTTTGCTGGAAGAAATGTGTTCAGTTTCCCTTTTACTTTTCTGAGCGAGAGAAACCTTCCCCCTGGGAAGCCAGCTGCTTGGGGCACTTTCTTGCTTGGGAGCAAGGATACCAAGTGTGGAGTGGTGCCCAGGTTCGCCCTCTGCACTGGGCAGTGTTTTTCCCACCCTTGTTACTACTGTCGGCTGGAGGGGAAGGTACCAGGTGGCGCCGGGTCAGGCTCCCTTAGCAGGCAGAGCCAGGGCCTCCAATAAGCAGCAGTGAGGGGGAGATGGTTTATGGAACATGAGGTACCCTAAGAGGGTTATACACAACTTGGAAGAAATCAGAGCAATTTCTGAAACTGAGGCATGTAAATTATTCAGCAGGAACAGTCTTCACTTGCAAAGGCACCGAGTGCCTTGGATTCTGTGTTCAAATAGTCTGCAAGGTAAAAAGTGACTTAGTGGAAGAAATTTGTGAGTAATTTAAAACCAGGGATTATTCTGAGAATTTTTAAGTGATTTGTAGACAATTTATAAACAAGAGAAAGAAGAATGAATATGTTATTTCGTTATGAATTTTCCATCTCTGGTTTCAATATGGTAGGAATCCGTCCCAGGTGCCTGGAAGGCATACATGCTACGGATGGGATTTCTTATGTAAAAGCTATATGATGTGATAACACAGTTGTACTGCATATTCAGTTTTGATATGTAACCTTTTAAATAAATTGGAATACTCTTTGTGCCTATGCTGGCACACACTGAGAGATCATAAACAATAATTTCATAAAGGTCACTTCCTCAGTAAGCACTTAGGACTCACGGCAAGCACAGTATAGGGCTATCAAAGAACCTTTCTGCTTCTCATTTTTCAGTGGGCCTTAATATTTTTATTGCTTTGAAGCACTGTTTATATAAAATTTTGTAGTCTTTTACACAGCCCGCTGTCCGCAGGTCCTGTCCCAGCTTTCCTGTGCTCCGGGGACACATCTGTGTCCCAGGGATGGCCATGCCTGTGTGCTCCGTGGCTCCATGTGACTGAGGGTATGGCCTCCTTCCTGAAGCCACTAAGGATGAACACAGTAAGATCCAAAATGGGAGAGGCCACAGACCTTCTGTGCCAGCAGAATTTCAGAACAACCCTCTAGTTCCCCATTTTATTGTCCTCTTGCTGACCTGCTCAATACGGACTGTTCGAAGGAGCGGGAAAGGGCAGTGAGAGCAGCACAAGGTGGGGGGACCAGGTGCCCTCCAGACCCAGTGTGTTGCTAAGCAAATCACTGCTCATTGCTTTCTGCTGAGCCTTCCAAGGTGCTAACGAAGCTGGCTATGGAACAAGTTTATCTTGCTTCGGTGGGAAACTTGTTCTCTTAGTCTTGCTCATCTCCAGCAATATGTTTTGTCTTGGATGAAAATGTTGGTAGCAGGTTGTCTGTCCGGCTGGTATTAAAAATAGCTACATTCTCTGGTCTTTAGAAAGAAAGACCCATTTTATTACAAGCCCTGCTTGTATAATACCTGCTGGGTTGTTCTTTCCTCTGTGATTGACATGATAGCCTAGATCAATAGCCTCTATTTTCAGGCATCTATTATTTTAAGGAAATCCACAGCTGCTTTCTGACTGTTGGTGCTGGAGGAAGTCATTCCCTGCTGTAATGGCGTCGGAGGCCACGCTGAGCAGGGTAAGTGCAGCGTCTGACACACTGCTAAAGCATGTGTGGTGTCAGGGTGGCTCTGCACAGACAGAGTTTGGCAGAAGGCTCAGACAATGTGTTTAACTCTGGGGAGATGGCAGCGTTTCCTTCTTTCCAGTTCTGTCTACCAGTGATAGCCCTCAGACATGCAGGGAGGGCTCACAAAAGGAGCTGGGTGTCCGCAAGGACATGGGCAGTATGTGGAGCGGTCCTGATGAGCACCCACAAAGCGCTGCTGGGGATGTGCAGAGGTGAGCATAGGCCTCACGCGGAGCAGCCTTCTGAGGTGCCTGGCATTGCCCCTGGCACAAACACAGCCCGATGCTGAACAGGTGTGGGGCCTGCTCTGACACCAGGCAGTGCTGGTATCTGCCAGTTTCCTTAAATCCTAGAGCTGCTGCTGCCAGCATCCGCACTGTTCTGATGTTTATTCAACAGCCGGGAATTTTATTTTAAATTACTTCAGTTCTCCCACAGCAAGAAGCCCTTGAATGCGTAGTTCAAAGCTTTGGTTTACTTGTCTGTGTAAGACCATGTCTAGCATCAGTCTGTGTAAAACATTCCTACTGACCTTGGGGAGGCTACAGGCGCTGAGCAACAGAGGTATGTTGACCAGAAAGTTGAAATTACCCAGGTGACTTTTATCCTAGAAAATCTCTTCGCTGTTTGTGTGGGCAAGCTGATAAAAATCAATATTTCTGAAATTTAAAGTACGAGTGAGAGTTTGTTGCTAGCCCCTGCTGTATGTGCATGGACAAGATTATTAATAGATTATCTATTTTATGAGCTTCTTAATACCTCATCTGAATTTCAAGACATTTGCATGATGGGGTTTTAAACAAAGAGGTATTTTTTTTAATGGCATAAGAAAATACATGTTTGTAAGGGTGTTTTTATCATTTGTTTGAGTTTTATAAGGTGGTAAAAAAACAAATGGGACAAGCATGAGGCTAAGTTTGAGTTTTATAAGGTGGTAAAAAACAAAAACCAAACTTAGCCTCATGCTTGTCCCATCTTGTCCCATCTGATTCCCCAAACCATAGCTGTTTTCTTCTCAAGTTAATAAATGTTGCTAGGAATTTTGCTCCTCTGGCAGTATCAGTCTGACCTTCCATACCCTGATGGCTGAATCTAAAGGAATTTTGCTTATGTAAGATACTACATAACCTTCCTAGGAATGGGGTAGGACTTCAGTCTCATAAAAAGGAATAAAAGATATAATTTTCCCTGTTATTGATAAGGATCCAGTCCCTTTTGTAAATGAACCAGCTTTGTGGAACAGCGGGGGAAAATAGTTGAAACCGTTTAAAAATGGATCAGATGTGGAGAAAACATTAGTTATGGCATATTCCCACAAGAAAGAATATAAATTTGTAAATGGGGAATATGAAATGATTTTTAGACATTAAATTAACAAATTAATCTGGCTGACAGTACTTCCAATTTACATAGAAACCATTTTCCACATTTTCCATGTAGGCCATTTTCCACTTTCTGCTGTGTCTGAGGGAAAAACAAAGCAGATGAGTCCTTTAAGGCAAGAGAAAAACATCCCGAAAGTCATTTTAACTCATTCCAGGAGTTGTGCAGCAGGCAGAGATTTGGGGAACGACCAAGGCATGCACAGAGGCGGAAAAAGTGATGCCAGGGTAACAGCTGGTATCTGAAAAAGCCCAGTTTGCTGCTCCCTTTAGTACCTCTGCGCAGAGGATGAGGGGAACTGTTTGCTAATCGGGCCAGTTTTGAGGAGGAAGGAGGCCGTAGGAGCTGCCTCTCTTCTGCTATAAAGTTGCTGCTTTGAAAATCACGTGCTGCGAGGCCCCGACAGGTTAGGGTCAAGTAGACAAAACCGAGCAGAAGGAAAGGATGTTCCAACGTCAGCCAGATGGGCGTGGGGCGAATGGTCCCCACCAAGGGGGAGGTCTCTGGGAGGGGATGGTTCAGTTCTGTTTCCATGTTGAATATTGCCACTAGCCTATGTGGCTACTTCTACCTCTTCTGTAGCAGGGCTCTGAAGCAAATTAGTTTGCAGCTGTTTGCTTCTTATTCTTTGTGTACTCCAACGGTGGAGTGCTGAACGGGTGCTGAAGAGATCTTGCAGGATGCTACCAGGGAAGGGGGAAAAGATCTACATTAAGGCACCACTCCCACAAATAAACCCCAGCAGGGTTGCCCTGTGTGGCAGTGAAAAGCAGTGTGTTTTGATGCGTGGGTGCGTGCAGGGAACACGTGCTGCTGCCTGGGCCTGGGCGCGCGGGCGCAGGGCTGCAGCCTGCCTGGGAGCTGTGTGTTTGTGTGTGTGTGACAAGTCATCGCTGTGTGTAGTGACCGCCAGCGGGGGACTGCCCAGGCCCTACACATTCACGCTAGCAACCACAGAAAAGTGTGAGTGTATCTGAAATTCAGGTCCTCTATTAATAGTAAACTTATTGTAGGGATGTTTCATACACAGAGCAAGCTGTGTGCACCCAAAAGATGTGTGTGTAAAAGGGCTAATAAATATTTCTGATTAGCTCCACAAGCAGTTTTTAAAATGTGTTCAAAAGCTCTGTTGTCAAGATCTGTTTTCACAGTGGACTTCAGAAGCAAACTATGTATTAACTGCTGTTCACTGAAACTGGCCGGGGAAAGAAATGATAATGTGAAGATACTAGGAAGAGAAGCAGAAAAAAATAGTTTGCCCATTCTCCTTTCTCTCATCTCTTGCACAGTTTGGCAGAGAGTTTGAGAAGGGGCTTTTTGCCTCTTCTGGGAGAGACATAAACTTGGACCACGCAGACTCAAACTCTGCCAGCTTGTCATTCAGCTCATGCATTCAAGATACTGCATATTAATAGCACTCCCTGATGGCTGGTGGATAGGGGTCTCTCCACCTATACAAAGTAAGTCTCTTGGCACAACATAGCATGAAAGAGGCCTACACAGGGGGGGGAAAAAAAAAAAAGTGCTTGAGAACTGATTTGGAGAAACTCCGTGCAGATGCTCATGTGCAGATGCATATTTCAGATGTTCTTTTTTTCTGATTAGCATGCAGCAAACTCACCTGTTTTGCTGCCTGGAGGAATCACAATAGAAATGAAGAAGCACCTGCATGAGTTCAGTTTTCCTTGTATTCTGTATGAACATGATTTCAAGAGTGTTTTTTACACACACACACACACACACACACACACACACACACACACCCCCTGTCAATTGCTCTTCTAAGTAGCCACTGTAATCCTCTGAGATCTCCCTTTGGATGTGTGTGAGCCAGCAACAAGAGGAGTGTTCAGGGCAGGGATGAAACAGGGATGAGGCTAGAGGCACATGGGAGAGGTGAGTGTGGGCCAGTCCCACTGACTCTGTGCTTAGTGACACTAAGCATGGCCAGCATGGCCAAGACGGGAGCCACTCCTAGGAGCTTGCTGAAAAGTTAATGCTCCCTATTCCTAAGGGCTCTGGTGCTTGGCACTTTTCTAGTCTCACTCAGGGCTTGGTCCTGAGGTGCATGAAAATAGAGCATCTCTCTGCAGCATGTTGGTCATTGCAAATATCTGGATTTTCATTCTTACACAGAGCCCCCAGCTAGAGCCTGCTTAAGCCAGGGAGAGAAGCCTCCTGTGTGTGTGCTCCATCCCGCTTTCCCCCAGCAGTAAAACGCACTGCTTGGAGCTGGCCGAGTTTTATAGAAATGAGTGCATGGAGAAGCAGGCTGGGGGAGGGGGCCTGCTTATGTGTGTGTGGGTATTTGGTGTAATTCACAGTGTGAGCCACGTTTTTCTAGACATTTCAACATATACTGAGAATGACACATGAGCAGTCCAAGCTATTTTCGGAATTGACAGTTTTTCTTTTCACTCCAACAATTGTGTCTTCGATTTAGTAGAATTTGCAAAGTGCCTCAATACACTTTTAATTGGGAGTAAGAGTAACAGTGAAAATAAGAATGCTTTAGTTAAAACATAAGATGACCTCAGCTCTTACCTGTTTTGAACTTGGTTAACCTTCTAAAAGAATTGTACACCTTGGCATTTCTTGCTGTCTGGTCAGGCCAAGAGCAGGAGTCCTGAAACACTGTGAGAAAGACTTTTTATGATGCTCTTGACCCAGGAAAGACTCGACAGAAATCCGTTCTGGTAAGAATTACTAGTCTGACTATATTTTTTTTCTGAGCTCTTAAGTACTTCTCTAAACCAAAATATTCAAAAAATGTATTTAAGCCCTAGAATCATCTCAGATACCTAGAATGGAGAACAGGTTACAATCAGAAGTCTCCAGTTTAGTCTGAGATGGATTTTCTTGCAGTGGTTCCTGCAGATCTGCTGTTCAAGGCTCTGCTGACTGACACCCAGGTTGGCAATGCACTGTTGAGGGGCTCTCTTTTTAATCTTTATAAATAGGTGTTTGAGTTGTAGTGGTGCATTTCCTACAAACTCCATTTCTTTCTAGTTCCCTCATAACAAAAACAACCAATTCCTTTTGAGTTCTCGAAGGAAAAGGCATCCCACAGAGCTAATGCTGTGTGCACTATATGTAGAAACATATATTTAATGAAAGATGAGAAATTATGGATCAAATAATGATGTGGAAGTCACTTTCATAAACCATGAAGATCATTCTGGATGAACTCCAAATATCATTACTATTGTTCAATTTCAACTCCAGTCTTGAATCTGCTTAAGATAGTGTCAGAGATGATAATCTTACCAGACAGATACAAAATGCAAATCTGAAATTACATCGCTCAATTATTTTGTTTGCTAGTGGTGTTGAACTACTGTTTTTTATCTGAATCTTGCAAGCGATATGATTTTTTTTTTTTTTTTTAACCTTGAAACTCCTCTGAAAATGCTGCAGTTTAGCATCACTACCTATTTCTTTTCAGATTACATTATATGAATGAGTTTGATAGAAGTCATCACAGTAAGGAAAGGATAATGGAATTTCAGGTAAGAGTTCTTCATAATGAGTTTGCTCCTTGCACCATGTTAACACCCACACATGGAATTAGGGACCTTTGTAACACAATGCAACAATTTACTAGAAATCACAAAACACCAATTACAGAACTGGATTGAAATTGGCTGCCAAATCCCTTTCCCTGATAGAAAAAGGATAGGTAAAGTCATGCCAGCACATTTTAACTCCTTCCTAAAACTTTGCTTGGGTTTATTTTGTGTGTGTGTGTGTGTGTGTGTATGGGGGGGTTGTGATATAGAAGCAGATTGACCGCAGTGCTATGTGTATGACATGAAACACAAAACAAAATAGAAATGAGTAGTTCAAGGACAGCAATGAATACAAACTCAATTTGGATCATATTTAAATAATTAGAGCAGTTCATTAACTTTAACTGAGAATCTCCTGATTTACATAAGTGAAAAAGGAAAGAGAGTCAGCTTCTATATAGTATATTTTGCTTGATAAAAGAAAGCAAGCCTTTATTGAAGCAGCATGCAATTGAGGTTCCTCAACTGACATTTTATAAAAGCACAATTAAATGTCAGCATTTTACAAAGAACTCTTAAATCCTCAGACTGAATCTTGTCTGGTTTTACTGGTAGCAAAGTACCAAACTGTAAGCAGAACTGAGCAGGATCTGACTTTCCATCACAGGCAGTTAATAATTAAATCAAACATTATATTCAACAATAGAACATATGCATCAGCTTCTTTCAAATTGCATTTCCTTCCTGTTAGATCCATTAGTGTAAACCAGACTGCCTTTAGAAAACCCCTTATTGCTGCTGTCTTTCAGCACAGTTCCTGAAATGGATAATGTGGTGCATATTATGGGCAATTACACAGAACTCCCTAGTGATAGGGTTTTAGAGTTTCAGAATAAAACAGCTGGAACTACAGAGCTGTAAACTAATCTGAAAAAGAGACAATAGTAAGACATTTAATGCACATTGTTAGAACATGGACAAAGACTAGCTATGAAACACTATGTGTTACCATACCTAGTCTCTCTCAGCATCTCCTCTGCAAAATCTTGACTCTCAAGAGCCAAAGCAGTGAAAAGCCAAAGGTTTTCTTGTGAATAAATGCCATATTTCTGTAACCCAAGGAAACTGGGAGTCTTGATCCTAAGCCCGCCCTCTCTCTCTCTCTCTCTCTCTCACTCACTCACAACTTTGGTGGTGTTTGAATCAAATCCAGAACCTTACTCAAAAATGGTAATATATTAATGAATTAATAATGAATGTATACCTGCATATTTTTAGAAACTCGTTCTTTACCCTTCTAATCAAATGAACTCTGAAAAGTTAGCATTTGGATGGAAAAAAAAAAAAATTGCTTTTGCTCTCGTATATAGCAAGAATACCTTAGCAATATGTAGTGCTTGATCCTCCACCTGTCCTCATCGACAGCAAAGCTCCCTTTATGTCAGCCATACGGGAGCAGATTTTTAGAATTGCACATGCATCATTTGAAAGCACAATGACTGTGATTACATGTGTAATCACAGTCATTGTGCACACAATTACTGCTTGGATATCTAACTGTCTTTCAAAAATCTTTTGCTCTCCTTGCACTGCGTATTCACATCAGTTGCTTGTGCAAATACAGTGCTGCCCAGAGCGCCTGTGCCTCTGTGTCTGCCACTGACATGTCAGAGACAGGAGTTCTGTCTGTAACATGAGCATGTGGGATGCAGAAGCATGTGTTTCTGGTGAGGTAGCATGAGCAATAAATAAGAAAGGAAGAGAAATGGCTGCAGTGTCTCTCTGGGAAAGTAAAAATATGAAATTACTTTAATTAATTTTTCTAAAGGACAGAGACTGATTTTTACCAGCACAGTTCTAGTGAACCTCCTTATCAGCAAGGTCCAGCAGGCATCAGCATGTTAACATTTTGTAATGCTGTGGCAAAATGAACAAATAATTTAGAAAAATAAAAGCACAATATCAAAATAAAATAAAACAAAACTGACTTAAATTTCACACCTTAAAAAAAATTTTAAAAAATCCATTTTTCAACAATGTGCTGTGAATTTCTTACACTGCAGAATCTGAAAACCAGATGTTCTGACTAGCTGTTAAAAAAGCTACTCCTTCTGTTCAGAAGATTGATTTTTATAGTCATATCAGTGTATAAAAGCATATCCTTTGTAGATAGTGATAAGACTTCCAGATCCATTCTTTTGCTCAGCAAAATGGTAGCAGGAGAAAATATGACACAAAACATTTTATCCAGCTGTCCCTTACAGTCATGGTTTCCTTCTTCCCCTGGAGAGCAATGAGTCTGTTTTCCTTTTCCAATAGCAGCTTTATTACTGCATGTTAAAGGGAATGGAGGAGATCTGCAGCCTGGGTCTGACTGCGGTGCTTATCCTCTGCTCCTAGAGGAATGCGGTGCTTCTTGCCGGGGTTGCCGAGGCAGGGGCAAAGCGCCGGCGCTTCTGCTGGGGAGGCAGCTTGCAACACAGGAGCTCCCACGTGGTGAACGTGCAGGACGAAGCCCCTGCGCTCTGGTGCAGCTTCTGAGCGTGAGTGCTGCAGCATTTCCACTTCTGAGCTTCATGTAGTGTGGTTTCACTAGCTTCCTATACAGAAGAATGGTTTAAAACAAACAAACAAAAAAACAACAACAAAGAAAAGGCTTAATGACTATTTCAGCCAGTGCTACACTGCACATTACCGAGGGAAGCCATCCAAGTTTGGAGGCCTTTGTTATCTTATGCGTATGTTTTCCAAGGGGAAAAAAACCTAGATGTAATGACCGCAAATTGTGTGTGCTGTTAAAATAAGACCCCATATTAAATATGGTGATGGTTGGCAGCGTTTGGGTCTGGGCTTTACTTGTTTTAGAGGTTGGAGCAAATTTTGAAGCTCTGAGATATCTCTGCGACTTTAGTCCTTTTGAGCCTATTGTCAGGGGGTTGGGAGATTCTTTTGGGGCTCTTGCATGTGCAGAGTGTGTTCAATAGCAGGAGAGTAGCTTTATGGAAATGAATCCAGATGAAATATCCCATTGCCACTGCCTGAAGAATTCCTAAATAGTTTTTAAAGATTTTATTGCAGTACTTGAATCTCTTCTTGATTCTCTACAGTCATTCTGCAGATAATTGGAGCAAATTTTGCTCTTAATTTCATTAGAGTAAACATGGAGTAACCTTGTTGAAGTTATTCCAATCAGAGGGAATTTCAGCTCTATCTGTAAGTTGCTTTGAGTCTGTGGTATTGCAAATAGGAGCTGTGCGTGTGGACTGAATTCAGTACAAAGCATTAGATGGTATCTCCTCTGTAATTCACATTAGAGCTGCATGGAGTCTCAAAGCTACAAAATCCCTCAAGTCCTGTAGAACAGGCTATTTTTTTATACTGATCTGAAGTGTTATTCAGGGGAATTTGCCCTAAAAGATAGGAGAACTCTTGGGGCATAAAGAATTTAACATTTCAGACTGGAAGCTGGAGAAAAGCTTTCTCCAAAGGCTGCCCTTAGTCCTTGATACCTTTGATGGAGAATGCCTCGCTGCTTGCCACCCCTGCAAGTGTGGCCTCACCTTCTCTGTTACTGCAACACGTGGCAAGTGAGATGAAAACAGAAATTTAAAAATGGATATAAACCTACTTGCGAATGTTAACCTTAAATATTGTACTAATTAGCTCACTAATTTAATCACTGCAGATCTCAAACTTGTTTGTTAAATGTTTAATTTTGCAAATTGTTTTTGATACAGAGGTGTGGATAGAGTTCTGTAAATGAAAGTTACTCGATAAAACTCTTTGCAGGGCTGCTATATATTAACATTTTAGTGAACAAACTCCAATGACAGCAAGACTTCTAATGGCAATTACCAAAAATGTGCTCTGTAGCTTAGAGATATTGTGCCCTGTTACTTGTAAATCTAATACAGGTTCTAATACTATGTTCTTCACAACACAGACTGGGTTAAATTTCTATCTGTATATCTTCAGGTTTGATTCTACCGAAGTGTAGGTTGGATAGCTCCCTTTTCCCTTGTTTTTCAGTTGTGGTACAGCTGTGCTGTTGTTTCTGATCTATTCACTTCTTGATTACTTGAGTCGTTCAGCAAATAATGTCCTTGATCTTCAGCCCTTCTTACTGAGTGAATATTTTGTGCTAAAAGTAACCTAAAAATGTGTTTAGATGCTCCAGTTACAATACTGCCCAAAGTGGCTCTAATTATTCCTGAAAGACTTGAATTTGGGAGGATCTGTTGAGCAGATCAAAGCATCTGCTGGGGCGGCAGGCAAAGGGGGTGGCGCACACCCTCAGCTGGGGCCCCTCCGTCACCGCCACAGCCCCTTGCCCACGCGGGCCTGGCTTGGAGCACGCGGGGCTGTCGGGAAGGATTGTGGCCGGGAAAGCGTGCGAGAAAGCTGCCCTGGGGAAAGGGCCACGCGAGTGTGTGTTTATTACGCATGTGATTCACTCTGCTAAGCTTGTCACTGGCAGTAGGAAGCAAATTTCTGTGAATTTAGCTGAATAAAGCTATGTTTGCTGTGGTTAGTCATCGGAAGTCTGGTTCTTTCTGTGCATTATCTGAATTTCTGGGCATTTTTTCTCTTCATTTGCTGCAAAAAATGACTTCAATACTAATGAATACTGAAAGACAGCCAAGATAGGATGAACTTTTGGACAATTTATGCAAACACGGCAGATGAGAATAGATTTACTATAAACATGTTGGCACAAAAGACTTGACTGCTTTTTAAATACAGTGATACTGGGAGAGATTTATGGATATTTTCAACTGTTCATTAAAGAGAAAAATATTTTGAAACTATAGGCTCTATACTTTTATCCCTTTTTTGCCTTCCAGGCTGAGTTGCAAACCTTTGATGTTTTCTTCACCAAAAAATAAAAGTACTTATGAATTTATTTCTCCCAAGCACTTTCATTTTTGTGTCAATTTACAGTTTTTATTAGATTCCTAGCAGTCCAAATTACGGTGTTTGGAGAGCAGCTAGAGTCCACAGCTCTGAATTTTCTAACAGGGATGAAGTTCACTTAATGATGCTTTCTAGCCACTGCCTTTTTTCTTTTCCTTTAGTAATAAAAGGTTAATAAATACTTTAACTGCCTGCTAAAGCAACAAACCAATTAAAGGTTATTCTAATCCAAATGACTGGAAGCCACTCAAATTGAGAAAGTTAGCATGCCATAGCTAGTACTTGCTGGATCAGATTAATAGAAGAGAAAGTCTTAGACATGAAAATCAAATATAAATGTAGTCCCTATAGTTGACCAGGGCATCAATTCTTGCAGCCAGACAGGCGTATACTTACCTGTATATATACAGTATCTGCTGCTGTGCCTTTGCAAATCACTAGCAAGACTTGCTCAGACTCACTTTCAACATCATGCAAGCAAGGTTTTTGGCAACCATGGCTTGGCAGGATGGGATTGAGCTGTTGGAACGGTTTCATGAAATTATGTGACTCTATAATATAATGTTAAATTCATATAATGGTAAGGAATTTCAACTCAAAAATATGTGTGCTTGCATTGCTTCCTAAAATAGCTTATCTTGCCAAAATCTCCTGTGAAGTCAAAACCCTGCAAAAAGATGACAGCAGAAAAGATTGTGCATTGGCTGACGATCTAATCCTGCATACTCATAGTGATGACTATGCTCTTGCTTTGAGAAGATGCAAAAAGATCAGAAACAGGAGATTTGGATGAGAAATAACACAGGTTTCATTGTCCCCTTAGAACGATATTTCAAATTTTGTATCAGCATGATTTGTACATTTTGAGACCCTCCAAAATAAGTGAAGCTTATTAATGTTTCATTTTGGAAAGATCACAAAAACAGGATAGCTGAAAGTAATATTTTAATAGTTTCTCCTTGATTTGCATTTCTAGTCTTTTAAAATTAAGAAGTACAAACGAACAAACATTTATAAATAACATAATGCAGTGGGGGATAATGCAAATATCTTTATAAATAACACCGTATAGCTTAAATCATTATTTTTAATGCCTCTATTTTCTGTTCCTATATGAACAGGTCTGTACTGGTCTACATTAATAAATTTAAGTAGGATTTCTAAGGCCAGATCATCATTACTTCTGAAGCCCTGATTTAAATCTGCAGTAAAACATTTCTCCATTTAGTCTGGTGCTTTTGTGTCATATTTCATACACTAGTTGTCTCTTAATTAAATCCATGATGGCCCACCAACACAGACTATTAAAATAACTATACTTTGCACTTGACATATTTATGAGACAGATTCATAAGAGTATAGACTGATACTTGAACTACTCACTGAGAAATGCTAATAAGATTATGATGAAGGTAAGATTAGAACATTCGTCTCCTTTTCTCCTCTCTCATCTTTTTAGAAATTTATTTTTGTAACTGCAAGTCTCTACTTCTATTTAAGGCTCTTCGTTGTTGTTGTATATACCAACAGTTCTTTCTATGTAGATTTATTGTGGCAATGAAGAGTGGGAAACTGCTAATTTATATCACACCAGGAAAGTGCAAGTGTATTGTGTTCTTTGAAATATGGATGTTTGCCGATGTCTGTAAAAACTTCACGTTGGACCAGCATGGTCAAGATATTGCATATTAAGCAATTGCACTACCCTTGGAATTGGTCAATGTAAAATGTTGACTGTGGTCAAGTGCCTCGTTGCCCCTTTGTTGTCACCCTTACTGAGCTGTGATGTAGGAGCAGGGCCAGGAGGGTCTGATCTGGTGAGGGAAGGGGCTGTGCCTGTGTAGTTGTGCCTTGTAGCACCAGGAGGGCTGTGGCCTTGCCGTCTTTCAGACGTAGCGCCGTGTATTTGCGTGCAGTGGCCTGGGCAGTTTTCATTGTGCGTTCTGGCTGTCGCTGCAATGTTCGAAATGGTCTTGGTGATTACAAAAGAAAGAAAAGGAAACAGATCCGTGGATAGCATGGCTTGAAGCATGGCATTGCTTGACATGGGCATTAAGATTTGACTGTTTGTGTGAATGAATACCCTGAAATGGCCTTCTTTTATAGATCATTTATTGATACAGTTGCTGGCATCATTTCTTTGATTTTTTTTTTTTTTTGAATAATTTTGCTGCGAAGAGTTCAAGGAACTTCAAATTTGAGATAGAAGTGAAGTGAAAAGTTACTAATCAAATGATCTACAAGCAGCAAGGATTTCCATCACTTTTCAAGGCCAAGTTGTTTCTCTCTTCTGTACCTCTTCCCCTCTGCCCAACCTGTTTTTCTGTTCCAGCACTTTCGTGAAGGGTTCCTGTATGTCATTGAACCAGGGCTGCAGTTCACGTGTGGGGACAAGCACAGACAGCTCTAATGCATGTAGTTGGGGGTTGTTTAGGTTCCTAGTGTGGAATATAAAGATGCAAACCTAAATGATGTTCAGATGGTTTTTGATAGTGTATTATTATATCACTGTGGTTCACACTGTTATTTTGTATGAAAACATCAGAAGCATCAAAAGTTGGAATCCATTTACAAATAAATAGAATATTAGAAAGTGAGAATAATAAAGATATATTAAATATTTCATCTGCTACAAAAATAAACCCGCTACAGTTCAGGGAGCTTCACTAAACACATTAAATCTAATAAAATCGCCCACACGTACTCCTGACACTAGTAGTAATTAAAATAACTTGTTTCAAAAATTGGTCCTATACATGAATACTTATTGGCAATTATTTCTAAGTTCTTCAAAGCCGAGATAACATGATTTGATTCACACACAATGTTCTTGTAAACGTGGATCATACTGGGTTTTATATGCAGCTTAGGACTGTTAATTGCCATTTTGAGCCTCACAGTAAAATAGAGTTCAATATGTCGCTTTTTCTGAGGTATTGAGAAGTGTTTCAGAAATGCTTGTCGTAGTCTAATCAACTGTGAATAATTTATTTCCGAGTCCTACTTTCCAGTTTAAGTGGATCTGACTTTTCACAAAGCTTCTAAAGTCTAATCAACTTGTTATATTCATTTAATTAAGGAAGTCCGTAATGAACTGTGAAGCGTATGTAGCGCCAGGCTTTCCGTCGTGCAACGTGTGAGAGTGTGTGCGCTCGGTTATTCTGGCAGGCGGCCTCCGCTGAGCGAACGGCATGCTTGGTGCGCGTGGAGCATGGTGCGGAGCAGCTGAGGTGCTTCCCGAAGCCCCCTCTTCCAGCGGCGAGGGGAGGTGCCCTGCGCCGTGCAGCCAGTGCTGTGACATGCAGCAGCGCGCTGGTGCCTGCCTTAGTCACCAGTGCCAGAGAAAGGTCCTATGGTTAAAGATCTGCTTTGTGCTCTGGGCAGGCTGTGCTCGCCACCATGCTCCTGTTCGGAGCGCAGCGGGGCAAGCAAAGGCGCCTCAGCAATCCCAGCCCTAAGTTGTTTCTCTAGGAAAGCAGCAGCGTCCAAAGGAAGCAGCTGGGAGAAAAAGGGAGGCCCCTAAATCATGGGTGCATTTTTCTAAAGGCACCACACTTATTTGGTAATAAATGCTTGGAAATCCATCATTCTTCCTGTCATTATGTGGCAGGAGGAGCATTTTTAATTAAAAAAGAAGGCAGACATTGTGGGGATTGACACACTGCTTTTCTCTCCTTACGCTGAGGAACTCTTGTAGCCTCAGAGAGAAGGGCCTTGACCCTGCTCTAAAATACTGCCCAGTGCTTATGGACTGCAATATGAAAAGCATCAAGACCGTCCTTGGCAGGAGGCATCTTTCCATTAGTTGATTAAAATGGTTTATTGCTGCCTATAGCGCCATCACTTTAGATGAAGTTTCTTATAAGAGCAGATGTGCCCATTTCTTGCCCTCTTCCTCTCCATGTGGTTTTCAGTAACAGCGAGATGGCTGTCGGGCAGTTTCGGTGTGGGGAGAGCTGAGGGTGCTGCGGAGCCAAGCGTGGGCACCTGCGGGGACAGTGACAACAAACCTGTGGGAGCTGGTGCCCAGAGCAGAAATCAGAGCGGGACCCCTGCCTGCCCGTGCCACAAGCTGGGCCGTGCAGCAGCAGGAACGGTTTGTGCATCCTGCCCGCCTGAAAATGGCCACAGGTCAGTCAGCGTGTGCAAATGAGCGGTGTCTGATCCTTAAATTCTACACAGGGTTGTGCTAGAGATGTCATCTTACCTCTCCTTCTGCTATTACAAAGACAAATGAACCAGTCCAAGTCTTTGACATGAATCTAATGCTGGCTTGCTTTTCAGCTTCACCCAAGCCTGATCTGGGGTTTTGGTTCACATTTGCTAGAAAAAAAGATAAGTCTGCCACAAAACTGAACAATCAAAATCATCAGTACAAGTAATATTTCCAAATCTATGGAGGAGGGAGGGTGTCATTTCAAGCAGCACCTTTGTTACAAGTACCTTTCCATCTTCCCAGCATTGTTTTTTCTAAGGCGTTTTGACATCTAGTGGTAACAGGATCTTTCATTACAGAATCAGAGATTATTGGGCCTGTGTCCTTATGTTCTGCAAATATTTATCTGATAATCATAGGTTAATTAATTTTCATTGTTTCTGTTTTAATTCTAGACATGCTTATACTATACAATTAGAGAAAAAAACAGAGAACCACGAGTAAATGTTGCTCATATGAAATGTTTCTATTACCCTTTACTTTTAAAACCGTTAATAGATTATTAGGAGATATAAACATAGGAGACCATGGATCATATTTGCATGTTAATGAAATCCATGAATTATACATTATTTGCTATGGAGAGTCCTAGAAACAGTATTCCTCCTTTTTAATAGCTATAAAAGCTGACTGTTTCCTGGAGCACACATCACATCCCCTCTGCAATACCTTCTAATGGAAAGAAAGAAATCCAGGTCTTCAAAGCAATCTCGTACTAAATGAAATAGATTCGTTTGTGTTGCTTTGCAACACACAAGTATGACAGTTCATTTTAAACAAAATAGTTTTAATAATGCCATTACTAATATCTATTTGGTCGTCTCTCTGAAAAATGGTGTTTTAATAGGAATGTTTCATTTTAATAAATGGCAGAAGAAGCAAGCTGCCCTGAGTCAGCAGGAAGTGGATATACACCAGAGAACAGGCTGATTGTGTTATATTCATCCAGAACATTGAACAGCACACAGACAGTCCAAGAAAAAGCAACTGGCTTTATTCAAATGATTAGTCTTACTGCTGCAGTGTAGCGCGGATTCACACATTCTTTTATTATTCCTTGACCTTGTGCCAAAAACTCCCACTTGAAGTAATAATTAGAATTAGTGTTTCCAGTGCATGCTTCCATCTTCTTAACAAACAGTAATGAAATGTGGCTTTTACAAAATATGCAGTTAATTAAACTTTTTTAAGCAATTGTTTGATTAATACAGTTCAACTGTACTAGCCCCTCATTGTGCCCAGCAATTGCTACCTGATGCTATTAAATGAGAACAAAGGCGCTATCAATAAGGCGAGTGAGATTTCAGAAACATGCACTTTCAAACTGCTTATATAGTTTTCTTTATTGCTTTGTCTCTGTCTTGGACTAAAGTGGGGAGGTGACCGTTATTCTTTTAAGTCTAGGGCAGTGTACGTCTTATATAACTACTCTGCAAATACTCTCAATATGAATATGCAGAGCACATGTATCAAGTGCTATGAGGTGATAGGTGGATTTCTAGGCTAGCTGCTTCAAAAGGTGGCTCAGCCACTGTATTGCTTAATAATGCTATGCAAATAGCAATTCTGATTCTAATTTTTTAGTATTATTTCATGCTTTTTTACTGTCTGCCTTAATTATCACAGTGCTGAACAAGTACAGTCTTTTGATTGATGAGAATTCCACCCCTTTACCCACTCTCCAGCAGATATGAGGCTCCACATTTTAGTAACATAAATCACTGTGATTGTATAACTTAACTACTGTATGATCAGAGATCACATACAGTGTTAGCTTGAATATGCATTCATCTTTAGTTATGAATGTTATAGGTCTAAATTTATTCTGGCTGTTCGGAGAAATATAAGTTCTTTCACACAAGAAAGCAATGCATTTTAAATAAGCAATTCTTTCAACAACTAGAAATAATCACAAAAGTCTTCTATTTGCAATCTTCATTAATGTGAATTATTTCATCACTTTAGGAGAAATCCTTTCAGTGAAAAACAACAATTAAACCCCTCCCCCCAGCATCTTTGACAGCTAAGAATCTATGGATCAGCCATTTTAGTAATTAACCACAATTCCTCTGATTTGTGAATTTCCAGATGATGAGGCAGAAAGCAAGTTACATCTTGGAGAAATTGCCCTCAGGAGAGAGGAAAAACTATTGCGAGGTTGACAGCACAACCTTGTACCAGCACAGTTTTCCTTCCCTGGTGGTTGAAGGAGTTCCAAGCACCCTCCTGTAAATCATCACCTCACATCTATTTATTATCTTCCAGCCCAGTGCACAACACTATCTGTTACACACGGATACCAGCAATATTACAAGGTGGACTCAAGGGATAAGAGACAGCAAACCCTGTACACCTCTTATGCCTGAGTCACACCCTGTGTAAAGAGCTTCTGCTCGTGAAGCACAGCCTCTTGTCAGAAATTAAGGGGTAAGAACCATTATGTTGAAGTCTTTCTTTTTTTTTTTTAGTGATTCTTCAAAATTCTTAATCTTGCTTGCTGATATCTTTGTGTTATTCTACAGAGACAAAATTTATCTGCATGGCAATGGATGAAGTGTCTATGAAAATACTGCTATTCATTCAATGATTGTTGTTATATTTAGAGAAGGCACTAGCTACACTCTATGATGCTTGTCCTGGAATATCAATAAATAAATCATAAAAGCCAATGCTTCAAATATTGAAAAATTCACACTTCAAACTGTGTTTTGAACTATATTCAGAGCAATGTCTCAGACTGTCCTTTTGCTTTATATGAAGAGAGGAAATTCAAAGTAGGTGGAACACTCTCCAGGGATTTGGCATAGGGGAGTGCCACAAACCATCAGCCTTCCTGCCTCTGCTGTGCCAGGCAAGTATCTCATGGGATGTACCATGAGGAGCAGACCGCGTGTCTGGGGAGCTAATGTGACTTCAGATGAAATTATCTCCTGCAGAATCCATCCTGGCTGACTACTGTGTGCATGTGAAAGAGCCAGGCAGGGGCAAGGAGCCAAGGCACAGCTGGCAGGTGAAGGCCCTGAGAAAAGGAGAAGCTCTTCCTTAGGCTTTGTTGGGTTAGAGTAGGTTCCTTGCCCCATAGGCAAAATGAGGAGTGGGTAGCACAGCACCTTCTCTCCCAGGCCCAGATGCTTGCTGAAATTCCCAGCCATTTTGTTTCTTGCAGGGTCCTCTCACAGCACATGTGTTCTAGTAGTGCCCTATATTATATGCTGTGAATGTCAAGTTCCCAAGGAGAATTGAGGGCAGAAGCCCTCCTGAAAGGTATGCTCTAGTTCAAGTGCAGGTTGCTGGGCTGATGCCTGCAATGCTAAATGAATTTCTGTGGTTTATGCTGTGCAGGGGGCCACAAAGTAATTCTAACAGTTCCTTTTTTTTTGCTTTAAAAGCACTGAAATTAGCCGAAAGCTAAAATTAAGAATGGTATTTGGTAGTTTAATTGTGAATGCGAGGCTAGGGGAGTAGCACGGGAAGTCACTCAGGTACATCCAGTCAAAGGCCAGAAGAGTAAGCACCGCAGGTATGCGGTGCTTTATCTGATTAGAAAACAGCCTGGAACAGATGTGATTTCTGCTCCATATATCAAGCTATGGCAGCCTTTTGCTGTTTCATTATGAAAGCTTCTGAAGTAAAATGCATTTTAGAACATTAAAAAATGACAAATTTGGAAAAATATCTATATGCCAGATGGGTGTAGGAAGAATCCTTGTGACAAATATATTATTAAGGGAATATGCATAAGGAAAGAAACTGTGCCCAGCTCTCCCGAGGCTGGACAGGCAGGAAGGTGGTGTCTCGCTGTGTCTAATGTATTTTCGTCGAGTCTAAATCTAATTATTTTGCGTCACAGACATGCAGTGCAGGCACCGCGCACGGTGACCGTAGCTTCGCCGGACTTTTGTCGGGAGCCGCCGCTTGCCCTGCTCTCCTGGTTTTTGTTTGCTTTCCTTGGGGCTGTGGGTCAGGAGTGACAACATCTCCCCTGAGGAGGCTAATGCAGAGAGATGAGGCTTTCACTGGGCCCCACAGGCAGTGGCAGGAGCTCGTCCTCCCTGTCCGTGTTGCCACATCCGCCTGTGCTGTGGTGCCCTCAGAGGAGCATGATGGGAGCCCTCGTGCAGGTTTTGTCGGTGTCTCATCACTAAATGGAAGATTCTGGTGGTCAGTGATGCTTGTGCTCTTGAGTGGAGACCAAAGTTGTGCACTAGACAGAAAACAGTTTGGTGCATCTCATGCCTGGGGGTCACCTTTGCAGTAGTAGGTGAGCCTGGAGGTCCTGTGCCAGGCTGCCCTGCTCAGGGAGTTGGTAGGTTGTGTAGGTGGCGTAGAAGCCACTCCAAGGGCTCCCCCATCTGCTGTCCAGCAGCACTGGCACGGGGGGCCGATATGGTGACCCCATGGCAGGGTCCACACCAATATTGCCAGCCCAACCTCTCCTGGGCTGGGGGGAACAACGGGAACGGCATTCCCACATCCTCCTCGGGAGCAGGCAGAGCAGTAACTCAGGGCAAACCAGACGTAGGTTATTCCAGTAATGCAGAATTACTTGGTCCTGTGGCTGGCTGGTCTGGGCTGGTCTCACTGGCAATTGGAGGAGCTGCTTGTAGATGTGACGCAGTCAGAAGAGATCTGGCCTTGGTACCTGTGCTGGATTCAGGCTGTGACTGATCTGGTCATGATTAATGGGCTTGGAATTAAAATCGAAACGGAGGCAGGGAGGATGGTATGGCAGTGCTAGCGTTTGGTTTCACATAATTTGATTGCGCTGATGCCCCATCCAGTAGCTGATTGTAGCTCTCTTCCTTAAATCCAGCCAATGCAGGAGGCTTTTGCTCACAAGTTTCTAGTACTATTTTATTTGGCAGTTATGGAATAAAAGAATTTTAGTATTGCCTTAGAGTTTCTCCTGACATCTATCACAACCAATCCAGCTCATATGTGGGTGAACTGTGTTTTGATCCAATTATAAGATTATATTGGAGTCTTGTTACATTCTTATCCCATGTGCCTGTTGAAAAATTCAAGAGTGAAAGAAAATTCTACAAAATCTTTCTCATTTACTGTAGGCTTGGAGACACAAAGCTGTATCACGCAGTCATTTGTGGAAGCTAACAGTGAACTAGAAAAACAACATATACTTCACAAAAAAAAATGTTAATCAGCAACAATATTTAGAGGAGGAATGATACAATCTGTGTTGTAGATATTATTATAGATCGTCTTTGGGGACAAGGCCTTGCTTTTGTTAATAATAGCAGCAAGAACTTTGTCAGTATAAAACATCGCAACAGTTACAGTGATGGCAAAGGAACTGGCACTGTGAAGGTATTTCTGAGCATGCATAGAAATGACAAACTACAAGAGAACCCAGACGCAAAATGGTCAAGACAGCACAGCTCACACCCCAATGGATCATAATAACTGTAATGCTTAAAAATGGGATACTTTATACATTCTTGGTTATCTCTATAGCAAAAATGGATTATTAAATCAAGACCTCCACCCATGCTATTTCTGTGATGCAGAAGTTGATCTAGGAGATTTGTGGCTCTCCACTTCTGTTGTCTTAAGGCCACAAAACATGAGAAGGGAATTAGGAGTCTCCCTTGCTCGGCTGCTGCAGAGTCATACCGAGGTGTAATTTCACAAACCAAATGCTCCTAGGATAGAAATTAATCTCGACCCAACAGTTTTGTGGCTTAGTTGTGGCAGTCCCTCATCCATCCACCAGCAAACTCCCAATCTTAAAGCTACATGTAGAGAGATGCAGGCAAAAAAATGTTAGGTCATTTCCGGGGCCACCTTATGCTCTTGGTTACCTCAGTTTTGCCTGTATGTAATTCCATAACTTAATAGTCCAATTTTCTTACTTCCAAGGATACCGGTCAGTGATTGGTCTGCAGCTCTCAAACAGCCTCTCTGTGTCTGCGCTGGGAGGCCGTAGCCGGGTGGAAAGCTGAGCTACAGGGCTTGTCTTCCTGCAGCTGCACATGGGGCCGCGAGGGCAGTCAGGGCTCTGCGCCGAAAGCTCTGTAGTCACAGGAGCAGACTGCTCCCAGGAAGTGCAGAAATGCACTTACACAACAGTATTAAATACTGGCATCTAGATCTTTCACCTTTTCCATTTTTTTATAGTAAAAACGCTTGGTGTGAAATCCTGACTCTACAAGTCACTGATAAAATCTGCACTGACTCCTGAGCAGCTTTTGCCTGTACTATAGTGGATGCTTTTATTGTTCTTTCCCCATAAAGCTGTTCTAATCCTTCAGGGCTGTGAGCCTGGGGCCAGAGTGCCTGTCGGCTCGCGGGGCTGGTGCCGATGTCTCGTGCTGCCTGCCAGGCAGAGGTAGGTGCAGCGCTTGCCGCGGCCCTTCTCCCGTGGAAACGCGCGGCTGCCGCGCTGCCGAGGCAGAGCGCGCTGGAAGCGCAGCCCTAAGCCTCCAGCCGCTGTAGTTAATCATTAAATAATTCCCCCGGTGATGTTATCCAGTGCTGATAAATTACAGAATTTGTTGTTTTGCCTGGAGCAGCTTTAAATTGTGTTAATTTTGTTGAAGATTGACACTGGCTTTTATTTCCTTTTGCTCCTGTTTGGTGCTGTGAAGGAGAAGCACACTATAGGCTTCAGATTGCTCACGTACTTGGTACAATAGATTTTTTTTTTTTCTCATATTTGGAGAAAATTGTAATCAAAGCCTTTGAAATACTGAGAACTTTTAGATCAATAAAATACTAATGATGGTGTATTCAAAGGGGAAAATTGCCACAAATTCAATAGCTTCTAAAACAACCTTATTGTTGACCATGTTTGTTTTACATGTGATCTCAGAATGCTTTCTAATTTTAAACAGCGGTGAATTTATTCCACCTACAACACACGTTTCTGACACAGGGTTTTCTCAAAAACTGAAGATAAAATACATTATACATCTTCCTGATGAGCCAAACTATCATCAGTCTGATTCGGTCTTTAGAAGCAGAAAAAATATCCCCAGGTAGCCTTATTCTGTTCCCTCTGAAGAAGAACACAGTTAGTTTTAAGGTAGTGGGATCCTGTTCAAACATTTTATGGTGAATTCTCCCCAACTTGGGACAATGAATTTAACAGTCCAATGCACATTAGATAAGGCATTTGGAAAATTTCTGAACTGTAATTTGCAATTGCAAAATTGATGTTAAATATTTTCTTTACCAGCAACAATTTGATGCAGTACAATTGTGGTATTGTGGTAAACAAGGAAAGGTTAGTGACCGGACACTATTGTGATTCCCTCAGCAGAATTTGGAATTCTACTAGGAAACGTGGAATAGACTTGGTTTGCTTTCTTCAGGACAACATGCAGATGGCGATTTGATCCAATTCCTGGGGATTTTCCGAGAAGTCTTACTGTTGTTTGTAGCAAAATGGATTAGGCCAAAAGTCCCCAAATACCTCTCCCTGGCAAATATCCAGCTCTTGAGAAACGTATGACATTATGCCAGGCACTGAGCAGAATGACTCAGATGTATAGACTATTTAAAGAAATAGATCCGCTACACCTCATGTTGAATTTCCCCATGATTTGGAAGATATGTAGGTAACAATATGTCATCTAATGTCATTTCTGCTATATTCTAAAACATTTTCCTTGCTCCAGCTCTGTACTGAGCTTGATCTCTCATCCAGTGGAGCGAGAGAAGTTGCCCGTTGCTGCCCAGGACTGCACTGGGGCATTTAGACTGTCCCCCAGGGAATTTGAGAGGGTTCAAAGGAAGGGTCCAGTTTCTCAAGTGCAGAAGTTTGATTGTCAGCCTCTGCCATGGTGAAGGCCAGAGTATGGGGAACGTCTGTATGCCCAGGAGTGTGTCGTGTGTCCATCTGCAGGGCATCTGCACAGGAATTTGCATGTGGCCATTTAACTTCTGTGTTAGCAGAAAAATAATGGACGCGTCCCACAAAGTTGTAGCCTGGAAGAGTGGCCAAATCAGGTCCTCTGCCTGCTGGGTTAATTGGCATAAGCTCTAAATGTAGTTTTTATTTTTCTGACTGCTCTACATAGATTAGCCTGGCAGATTTAGAAAAACTGTGGGCCCTCCAAGCAGTTCAGATAATTATATGCTCATTTTAAAAGTATTATGTTAAATATATTGATTAAGGAAAGGCATAAAAATAAGGCCTTGGAAGCAAGGCAGAAAGTCACAGTGTTCATTTCATGATACATCTGGGATCTCACCACCTGGGGTAGGCTTGAGAAACAGACCTTCTAAATAAAAATATCAGGGTAATAAAACAATAATAGTAAAAAGCAGTAGTGAGGTACTTCAAAAATCTGCATTTTACAGAAGTGTATTCATGATTTAAAAATATAAAAACACTGTGACTCAAAAGAGGGAGCACGTGGGTGTTTGGTGGGGATGAGTCAAAGAAGAAATTTCAACTCTGGAGAGCAAAAGCACAAGATGGAGCTCAGAAGTAGAGCCTGCAGAAAGCCAGACCAAATTTATGCATTTGTTCTGCATCCAGGGTTCACCTCTGTGCTAGGCAGAAGTCATTGATTAACTGACATTAGATTGAAATGGGGCAATTAGACAGAGTAAAATGTCTACAGCATAAATTATACAAGAAAAGTGTCTGAGGAGAGCTTCCCCTTTGTCTTTCAGACTTGCCAGCTGTTTCTTTCCTTTCTTGTGATTCTAACCTTTTCAGATGAGCATATTCCTGTGTTCGCTACATCGGTGCGAGGGAGCAGAGTTACACAGACATCACAGAGCTGAGCGCCTGGGCACATTTCTAAGAGGTTGGCCAGGCAGGGGGCAACCCAGCACTGAATGGCGCGGAGGAGGAGGCTCCAGGCAGTGCTGCGAAAGGACCTGCCACGGGCGCTGCTGCGCGCTTCTTTGTCGCCTCTTTCTGCAAGCCGCTTGTCATGTGCTCGCGCCGAGGCACGTGCTTCAGTCCCTGCTCTAGGCAGCGGAATCGGGTGCTCAGCCTCACACAGCGTTGGAGGATAATTACAGGAATTTGAAATCCTGCCATTTATCCAGTGTAAATATGAAAGGTAAGTCACTGATGTCTTGGAAAAGGACAGCCTGTGGCACTGCTGCTTTGTTGGCTGTGTTGACTAACTACTATTTGCTGGTTACAGTGGCAGGTTTGTTGGTTTGTGTTCATACTTTCCACAAGAGGAGAAAGGGAAACCACGTTCTTAAGAAACAAATCGCCTTGAAGCGCCTCTCACGGCCGTAGCAGCACAGAGCACGCTGCTGGCACTTATCCAGCCATGACCCCCAGCAACCCCTCAGCAGTGGGGTTAGCTCGTGCATTTGCAAAGCAGCCCTGCTCTTCAGCACAGTCCTTGGGCTGCGGAAGAGCTTCCCTTCCAATCGCATGCTGCAACCAGCCTCTTATCACCGCCTCGGCAGCTGGGGGCATTTATGGGGCCACCTTGAATCGATCTTTTCCACAAAAGCACAGAAATTGCCAGAGATGCACACACGCTGCCATTTTCAGCTGCAAATTTTACAGCCTGTATCCATTTACCACGTTCAGACCTGACCAAATGTGGATGGTTACAGCTGTTGCTGCATGAAAGGGCCAGTTATAAACCCCAGGGCTCTGCTCGTAATTTTGTCACATGAGGCCTGCAGAGCATTTGGGGGCAAGGCCTCTCTTGAGGGCAGTTGGATTTCTGCTCTCTGGGTCATGCCTTGCTCCCTGCTATGGCTGCTTGGAGCCTCCTGAGCACACAGCGCAGCTGGGATGTTGGGACAGACACATGGGGAGGTCTTCTGCAGTCACATGAGGATGTCTCCTCCACACATATCCAGAACAAGGGAGGCAGAATTTTAGCATCCATCTGTCTAAGAGCAGAAAAAAAGATCTGACATCTGTGCTGCACAGTGATGTGCACTGGGATTTGGAAGTGAATTGGACATTAAGCATTATTTTTTTAATCTTCCCCTTATTTGCACTAGCAAGATTAACAGATGAAATGTTCCACTGTTGAAGAATGCACAGTTCATAATGTGGCCAGCTGAAATGCAGAGTTGATTTTGTGCAAAGCCCTATGTTTCTGATTATATAGGAGGAAAAATGAATATCTAAAATTGCTGTTGGCCCCTACACACTATTTCAGCAAGCATTCATGGTTCTTTCCTTGTGCAGCATGCAAGACTTGGCAGTGAATGGGGCTTGCAGTCATGGTAGCTGCTGGATGACCCTTTTCAGTTTTGCATTTCTAATATTCAACATATTGTCTGTTTAATCCAAATGATGTTTCTGTCCAACCCATTTCTGGAGTGCTTTCTATGGAAAGGCATGTTTATTATTTCTGTGTAGTTCTAGTGAATCATGTCACTGGCTGAGCTCCTCCCAGGTTTGATGGCATCTTCCTGATGCAGGCAACAAGCACCTGCAGGAGTCTGATTCTCTTCGCAGGATACCTTAAGTGCCACAAAGATCTGGGTTTTAGCACATTGATCAGTGTTTCAGGTGCAACACTGCTAAGCCCAGCTAAGCAAAGGGGAGGCAGGTGAGCACTTAACTGAGTGGTGTTTGCATTATTTTTATGCTGGGTTTAATCAGACTTTTTTTTTTGTCTGGCACCCGGTTTATATTTTATAGCCATGTATCCAAGCCTTTAAAAGCACAGATTTATGACTGTGGGACAATGTTTTTACCTAATCTGAGAGCATTTAATATTTCATAATTGGGTTGGAGGGTTACGTATATCTCATCCGTTCCAATCTGTAGAAATAGGGAAAAAGAAGTATTCATTTTTCATGGATAGAACATGAAAATATGATGGCTGACTCTAATGATAATACATAAAACACAGGAGAAATGTAAAGCAATCCGGTTTCATAATATATGTGCTTGTTTTGTAATTTCTTGGTGGTGGAGAGTGTTTACAAAGCCTTGAAGTTAAAATATTTGAATATCGCGCAGACAGCATGACAATTTTGTACAGTGAACTCTCTCTTTTATAACTCATTTGAAATGAACCTGTCAGTCATCATTAATGGTCTGTGAAACCCTATCCCAAGCTGGTGCCAAGTCTTTCCCACAGAACAGTTACATCGTGATAAGCTCTACTGTGTTGCACAGTAAATCAGGGAGTTTCACAATGAAGTTACATGATAAGCTTTGCTATATTGCGCAGTAAATCATTGTGCTGAACAACAATTACACAATAAGCCTCCATAGTTTATTTTTTTCTTTATGGGAGCATCTATCAGTAATGGTCAAAGGTCAGTATGGATGTTTTTTTTCCCCCTTCTGCCATCTACCTGACATACGATTTATGGATATTTCTTATGGGGGGGAAAAAGACCTATGTGTATTACGCCTGAGCGCGTGATACAATATATTTAATAACACGCTCACAGGGGCTGGCTTGAGGAGATCCTTTGTATTTTGGAGGAGCTGTGCCAATTTGCACCAGCTGAGCATTGGCCATTTCCTCCTTTCTCCGAGAAGATACATACTATGGCTTCCTATTTATGCAATGATTTGTATTAGCTTTGCACTGTCTTGGTTTTCATTGTCCCATTTCATTTTTATTAGTCAGCATTGCTATAAGCAGCATCTTCTTCACTTTTAAACTCTATTTTATTGATTCTTGTGGTTTTTTACAGGACCATTTCTCTCCCTACCAGCTTCTCTTATGTGATTTAACCTGCTGCCCCTATTTGACAGCTCCCAACTCAATCAATTTATTCTTTACTTCACCCCAAACCTTCAGCTCTTCAGCTTCAGCTGTCTCCAGGATATCTACACCTTGACATCCCCCTGCCCTCCAACACCATGAATTGATACTCAGCTTCTTTCCTCCCCTGCTCTTATCCTGAGGCCGCCTTTGCCTGTCCTTGCCACCAGACCTCACAACTGTACTGAGCTGCCGGCTTCAATGCATCCTCCCTCCCTGCCTCTCCCCATTTCCTGGTGAGCTGCATAACCTACTGCCGAGTGCCTCAAACATGCAGTTTGTATTCCTCTGCTTTGGCACAGCCTTTTAAACTCCCACGGCTACAGCCTTTGTGCTCCATTTCAAAATGCACACCTTCTAATCTCATTTTGACAAGATGAGATAATAATAATAAAAAAAGTTCCTCTTGCCATTTCAGTTGGGTCCCTTCAGGTGTATAAATTGTTGGAGTCAGATTGCAGGAGATGTGTCTGCCTTTCAACGAGCAGGAAATCGTGTCTGCAATAATGCTGCCTCCATAAAGCGGCGCGTACTGTCACGTATTTCAGACTTGCAGGAGCCAAATCCGCATCTGGAGCAGGTTGCACAAGTTCCTGACATCAAGGGGTGGGCCTGGTTCTGTTGGGACTGAAGCTGTGGCCTTGAGTGGGGTCTGTGCAGTGTAAGCCAGGACACAGCTAATGAGGCCACATCACCTCTCGTGGAAAACGCCAACTGATGCAGAAGCAACATGAGTGAGCGTTTTCTCACTGAAAAGAAATGAAAAATCCAGGCACAATTATACTTCATATTTTCAGAACAATCCTTCATATTTCTGTGTTATTAATGTATATATTGTTAGGAAACTAAAATATTGTTGCCTGCAAGCTTAGAGCTTCTTCTGTTTTCTAATTCCTAGTGTGAGGCGTTTCCCTGTAAGTAGAGATAAGAGACTTACTGGTCTCCTTCTGTCATGCAAAGTGGAAAAGCCAGGAACAATCTGAGCCTCTGCCAGTGCCAGCTAAGGATTGTTGCAGTTTGAGACAGGCAGTAAAGTTTGCCTTTTCCTTTGTCTGCTCAAAGTCACCTTTTATTTATTTATTTTTTTTTTTAAGTTCTTTTCTTCTACAGACATTCTGGTGAGGTTGTTGTGAGGTTAGGAAGAGGGAAGGAAAGGTGAGAAATGTGGAATATTTTATAGTCTGCATACAAGGCAGATCACTTACAGTGTGTGTTGCTAGTTTAAAAGCCCTCAAGAGGATGTTCCAGGGTACTGATGTAGTAATATATGGGCAAAATCAACACTTACTCCCCTTATTTAAATTGTCATAAAGACAAGATGTCTACACTTGCTGCAGGAGCAGGCTGAATAACCTCTAAGATATACGCATAGGCAGTATTTTAGGGGCTTTTTCCTAGTGTGCATCTGTTAGGTGGGCAAAATACAGACAAACTCCATCTTTTAACAAGCAAATATAGTCATGGAGGTGTGGGTGGCATCCAGCTGTGTAGCTTTGCAAGCACACGAGTTCCTGTTGCGCATGGGACACACACTTGCAGGGGATGTAGGACACCTGTGTTTCAGACTGATGCCATCTATGTCGCTGTAGTCAACTCTCTGGATAGAACCTGGAACAGCTCTCCAGTCTGAAACCCACACGAATCGTCACGTCGCAAGCAACATAGATGTGTTGGAAGTAGCTTATTAGAGCAGACATTTAGGAATTATTAAGAGGCAAATTTTCCAAAGGGTTTCACACTTGGGAGCTGCCCCTTTGAAGCTATCATTCCTCTCTGTACAAAAATCAAGAGAGTCATGCTGAAATTGCAGACTGCCATGTCATCCCCGGAATATCAGCTAATTTGAATGAGAGGAGATCTTTTTCCTAGAAAAGATGCACTCAGAGTCTTTTCAGATACCATTTCAATTTGTGACAGTGACTTTTTCAAGCAAACAAGCAGAAGATAAAACAGCATGCTGCTTCTGATTGTCCATTTCTTAATATGCCTTAGAAATGCACAGAGAAATGTTTCTTTACAAGAAACTGACTTATCTTTCATTAAAAAATGAAATATATAAATGAAGCGCTTGACTTTTGTGTAGTTGTGCATTTCATTAGGCATATTTCATGCTTCTCTAACAGTGCCTAGATGGCAAGTAGCCCTATGTAATATCTGGGGAAGTAAATTGCTTTAAATTGTTCATTTAGGTAAATTTAGCAATTTTATTTTCTATACAAACTGAAAAGCTTTTCTTAGCTCAGCTTTTCCACTTGCTACGATACAGGTGTTTAGCTGTTGAGCAAGATTACACATGGAAACATTCTCTGTTATACATTTTAACAAAGAAATAAAAATATTTGCTTCCCAAATTACATTATTAATTACTCCAGAGACACTGTACCTAGACACTGCTACAAGCAAGTAGAAACAGACTGTTTAGCACTAATGGAGGAAGCACCTGATTTAATCAGTTTTCCTGTAAGCTGTCTAATAGGAGTTGCACATGCTGAAAAGAACCTGAAATGAACATTAACTCCAAGACAGCACCAGAAGTGAAGGTCAGAGTATTTTAACTAACTGATTTTCCCCAAAACCGCCTTGTAACTTCAACACTCGAAGTGCCACTTCTAGCACAACTTATTTCAATGCAGAACAAAAGCACTAACCAAAAAGTGAAACCAAACCCAAGACGGTTCATCTCCACAGACTTTTAAGTGAAGTCAGGGTATATTTTCAAGCAGTCATTTCTCTTACTTCTCTTATTACTCTTATTCTTAATTTACCCTGATGGCTGAATTAAAGCCAGTATAAGGAGCACTCTTAAAATGTCCCCAGTCTTTTTCTTTGCCAAATACTGTTTTTTCACAGAGACAAAGTAATATCTGCACGTTGCATGACAGGGCTGAGCAGAGAGGAAAGCCCAGCCTGTGAACGGCCTCCTTTCTGCCCAGGCCCTGGGGAATGCTCAACGTGTCAAGGAGAGCAGATGAAACCATCACCACATTCCTTCTGTTTTCCTATTTCTGGCAGTTTTTCTCAATCATATCCTAAAATGTGGGGCTCTATTTTTCATTTTCTTTTGTCCGCTCCTTGCCCCAGCCAATCTCTTTCTATCTTTCCCATCTCTTTGTTGCCCTTTAGGAGTGCACTGCCCATATGTCTTCACTTAGCCTACCTGCTACAATTTGTCTGCACAGCTGGGCAGGAAGGACGCCGCGTCGTGAGCCCACACCCCTGCCAAAGCTGAGGAGCCAGCTTTGATCCTCGCTCTGCATCAGTGTTTTTACATTACCTTCACATTTTAGCAGATTTCTATGGTCCCAAAGCAGCACCTGAGGTATCACTGCAAATATTTCTATTAACAGAAACCTATTTAAAATATCTCTCTCTACGTGATATAACTATAGTATATTTATATTTTTATTCCATTCTCTTCTAGTGCATACATTTCTGAATTGCATTTTTCATTGAAGATAGTCGTAAAGGTTTCAGTAGTATAAACAAAATGAACGGTTCTTTTTATTTATTGATTTTTGGCACTTCACAAATTTATTTTGGCAAATGGAGGCAATGTAACCACAGCGGTTGCTAGCAAAAATGCTTTCACCAGCCTCACCCCCTGGGCCCTATTCTGTCTTCTCTGTGCCTTTCCTAGTTGTGCCCCTTCTTGCCATGATCTTACCCCTAAGTGACTGTGGAGGAGGTAGGATCAGAAAAGGGGCCTAAAACTCACTGTTATGGTAACATGACTGAAAATGATGACAAATGGGAAACAGAGATGGCTGTTTGTCCTGAAGACATTTGGTGATTGGTGATGGGTGAATATGATATTTGTAGTCTGATAGGAAAGCCACTCAGAAGACAAGATATCCTTCTCCAAAAGGTGGCAGAATGAGGGACAGAGAGCAGAGGGCAGGAGAGCTGCAGCACAAGGAGCCGGCCAGCCTGGCCCTGCAGCGTGGGGCACGATCCCCCAGCGTGCAGGCTGCCGCTCACCTTGCAGATTGGTTACTTCTGAGAAAAGCGCATTATTTCTATATTGAGTTTTCAGATTAAGGCCTAGACAACCTGAAGAGCCTTTCGAAAGATCCACAAACCCTCTGAGCCCATGTGTTGTATTTATCTCTTAAGGAACTCTGTCATTAGCCTCAAATTAAAAATGAGCTGTCAGTTTCTATTAATAATTAATGCTGAAATGTTAGCACTTTGAAAGACTGTTTCAAGTGCAACACATTCCATTTAACGCTGAACAGTTTTATATTTACAGTAATTCCACCTTTCATCCCTTAATGTCAACCTCTAAATGTTTAATGCTTTAATCACACTTATTTTGATATCCCAAGTGAGCTGTTCTAACCTGTGTCCACTCCCTTTCGATAAGGTGCACATTTTATACTGGAAGGTTAGTCAGCAGTAGTTGTTAATTATTAAGGAAAACAAAATGCTACTGCTGGAAAATTATGTTTGTTCCCAGCAGTATGTGTTACCTTTAATCTGTACTGACAAGAAGCAAGAGGAATCATAAAATAATCAGAGGAGCCAGGAGAGAAAATTGTTTGTGAAGAACATTACCCAGCAGAAATGTAGACAGGCTTGATCTGATTCCATAAATGAACCTAATTACTGGATAATGTATTATTCTATGGAAATAACATATCTGCAATATAACAGTTAAACGAAGACATTGTGTGTTCAAAAGCAGGTTATTTTTGCTTTTGAGTTTAGTAATTCCTGGACCCTGCTGACTGACGAGGAGCTTTTTTGTCCCATGCGTTGACATCTATAGAGTCAAGTAATGTCCAGCAGAGCTCTGTGAGCTGATTCCTTTGATGTAGCTTTCCTTGTGTGACTTAAGGGGGACTTATGCAGAGGACTAGGCCACCTATTCCCAGCCTGTTTTGCATGGTCATTCCCACCCAGGCAGACCCAGGGCTCTGTTGACGAGGTGGTGTTTTCCTCCCGTTTCTCCCAAGTGCTGGTGGTAGCACATCGCTCTAAGATAACAGAACAGTGTTAGGGTTGGTTCTGGCAGCACTTCTGCCCTCCGAATGCATGTGCTTCAGTGACGCTAAACTGGAATAAAAGGAGGCAAGATTTCCTCAGCCTCTGAAATTTGGCTTGTATTATGAACCCTCAGCGATATTATTACATGCTTCTGTTATCAGGCTCCCATCAACTCTGGGCTTTTTTCTAATTATGTGAACAGTGGATGAAGTCCTATTAAGTTGTCTGTGACTAGAAAAAGAATTGCTGCACTGATACTTGCGGTCCTTGCTGCCTTGTAAAAAAGGCATTCGGAGTTTACTGAACCTCCACCTTGCACATCAAAAAAGAAATAGAAAAATTCCTGCTGCTACATTATCATGCAAGCTTCCAATTCTCTTCCTCCATGCTGGGGAGACGCGCACAACACAGGAAAGCGTTAAAGAATATTTATAAGGTGCCCAACAGGACAAAACAAATGGACATGTGTAGTGTGTGTACATTGTTCATTACAAACATGATTAGTGTGTATATATAATAGATGTGTTGTTAAAGCACAGTGGGTTCTTCAAAGTTTACAAGTTTGTTATGAATTGATTTATTCATGAAATGCTTTGTTTCTATGACAACTTTATTGGTTTGCCTGTGGTCTAAATACATATAGGCATGGCAGGAATTCCGCAGTACAAAACAAATTACACACTACCACCTGAATGGCTTGATGCCCTTAGGGAATGTACAGAAATAGTCCACAATGAGGGCAGAAAGCACCATAGACTATGCCAGTGTGAGACGGCTTGCTTAATAAAGAAAAATGCTTAAAGGTTCTCCAAAGCTTCCAGCTCTGCAATAAAAAAAGAGAAAGATGGAATTGAAGCAAGGAATCTGGTAGGGAAACATAAAAGGGACCCAAACCCCAACTGCAGAGATACTGGTGCATTCGAGAAAAAGCCACAGATCAAACACCAGCATTCTCTGCCACGAATAACAGAGCTTGCGAGAATCTATTAATATTCATAACAGATCTATGGCTACAACAGAAAGTGGAGAGCTATTGTTTAGTGAGAAATTAGTGTGAAACTATAGGGCATTAGCTGATAAAAGGATAGGGAGGTTCCCTGGGACAACGCAAAGTGGGATCAGAGAAAAAAGTGTATCAAATGACAAAAAGACATTCTAGAAATCAGGAGCAGTAATCAAGAATGGCAGAAAAGGACTGGGTAGATGGTGATCTATTAAGGAGATTTGAGGCAATAAAAAGGGGGTAACTTTTTAAGGTATGGAAAATGCAAGTTATATAACAGTGCTCCCATGTCTGAGCCCCGTGCCTGTTTCCAAAGCAGCATCCTGAACTGCTGTAGGACGGTGGTGCCTTGGTGCCTTTGCCCTGCCTGGCGCTAGTGCAAGCCTGGCAGCTTCAGCCCTTCTCCCCTGGCTCGCGATGAACTTGGGCACTGCCTTAGCCAAGTAACGCTCTCTCCTTTCCTAATTCACTCCCCTGGGTAAACTTCGTCACCCACTCTCGAGGTAATGGGCTGAGGACAGTGAGGACTGCAGGCAGAGCAGGTCTTGAGAGCAGACTGAGGTTCTGCCAGGGCGGGCGGCAGTGGCTACTTCCTCATCGCTCCGTAAGCGCCTCAGCCATTTGACTAATTTGACATGGAAACACTAATAAAATAAAAGCTTCCCCAATTAGCACGGCCTCTCTATTATTTCTGA
Organism: Nothocercus julius; assembly: GCA_013398735.1. Lineage (NCBI taxonomy): Eukaryota > Metazoa > Chordata > Aves > Tinamiformes > Tinamidae > Nothocercus > Nothocercus julius. Next base: position 50,844 of record VZSV01000052.1, on the reverse strand, counting down.
CTCACATTCTGACCCTGTACCTTCCACACTGCTAATTGTCTGTGCGGACTGAAGGACATCGCCTTCCACATATTTTTATGAGACGAGGTCTCCTGAAAGAGGGAAGAATTGCCTGTATCAGCCTGGCCTATTGATCTGGAATGACTCAGTTATTTCAGTTGGCCAAGAGACATATTTACAAAGAAGGGTGCATTTACAGAGGTGGACAGTGCAGAGGGAGGCGCTGGTCACCTCTTCAGATGGGACCTTGCCCTCCCTGGGGTCCCTTCTGCCTTGTGCTGCCCTCATAGCTGCTCAAGGGCTACAGAAACAAGGTGGCTTCAGCCTTCCAGTATGTATCAAAATAAAGATGTATCTAGAAAACAAGAAAAACTAGAAGACATCTTTAGTCCCACACTTTTTTTTTTTTTTTAATGTGAATATCAGCTGTGAGAGCGAGAGGAAGTTCAGGAATTGGGGGATTTCTGGAGCATACGTTGTAGGAAATGGTGGGTCTCTGGTAACAGAGAAGTGTTATGGTTACAACACTACAACACTACCCCCAAAAAATTTGGCTTTAGCACATTGGCAGAGCTTCTGGTACACATATTTCAGTAATAGTATGTCGTCTTGTGAGGGGTACTACAAGAAGGAAGCTGCTCGGAGTGGACTTACAAACAGACTTTTCAGAAGTCCCCCTCCCTTTCCTCTCATAAATGCTTTTAAGGCCCTTTGAGTGTTGTCTGAAATACATAAGAAAATGTCATAGTTTATCCCATAACTAACCACAATTTTTAATTATTTAATGATGGCTATAAAACAAGTGCAACAAAGGGAAAACTGTTCTGAACTTTCTTGACACCATATTCCGCAAATACTTGCTCTTTATCTGACACATCATCATTTACTCCCTCAGCCCTCAGTGAACAGCAGGATAGCTGAACTATCAATATATTAGAAGAAAAATCATAGACAAGGAAAGTAAATTCTGACATTTTGAAACTAATGGCGTTCATCTGATGCACTGCATGCCTAATATTCAATGAAAAGTCTAGAGGGAAGTGTTTAATGCTCCCTTTAAAATCTGTGCATTTTAGTCATAGATTGGGTGATGCCATACATGTGTGTGAGTGTGTGAGTGTGTATATATATATATGTACAAACACAGATACAGATATGTACATGCATTTTTTAATATGCTAAGTTTATGCGGTCAGTATTTTACACACATTGCATTCACATGCTTAATAAAAATGCTTTTCTTCACAGCCTCTCTGGGCTGGGGCTGTGTGTGCATGTGTATGCATATACTTGCATACAGGGAGGTTATGAACAGATACCCTTTTTCATTAGGCAAGTGACATTTTCATGCTGGTGCAGCATCTATCTATCTTCTTTCTGGCAAAGCTGTGTGCCTTTCAGTCAGCATCTGACTAAAGATCAATGAGAGAAAGCTTTTTGAAGGTGCTTTCAGGTCCTGCGGCAAGGGAGATGATCAGAAAGCTGCCATAAGCTTCAGACCCACTTGACAAATGAGGAACTATTTTGGCACTCTGTAAACTGCTGTCACATCAGTTAGAAACACTAATTAGAACTACTTTGCTATTGAAAGTGTCCAGTGCATTAAATACCACTTCTGCTTATTGCAATTAGCTTACCCATTGACTTACACTTCATACCACAAGACTATCAAAGATGGAAATGCATAAGAGATTGTTTAATAATTTATAAAGAAAATTAGGTCTGAATGGCAAATAGCTTTTGCCTGCTCCCCTTTGACCTCTCCTTCCTTGTACAGCAGAAACTCACACATGAAATATGTTCATCCTGCATTTTGTCTAGCAGCAGAAGAGTCAACAACCCAGGATGTCCAAGTTGCAAACATCAGCTTATGTCTTCTTTTTTTCCTGAATGATTTGGGGATAAAGTGATCTAGCTGGCTTCTGAGAGGCAGTCAGACGCTCTGCTATCAGACAGGCTGTAAAGCAGGAGAATTTTATGCTCTCCCCATACTTTTCTCCAAAATGGTTCTTACTACTGATAAAGCAGCAAGACTTTGCTAAATAATCTCTACTAGGTGGAGTTCAGGATAGATGGTGATGATTTTTTAAGAGTTATTTCTGCTCTTTATGTGGCAAATCTGTAGATGACAGAATCCAGTAAAAAGTTGTTTGTGAAGACTGAGACAAATAACTGTATGTATTTTTGACAAATAATTCTGTATTTTTAAATTTTAATGAGGAGTTTGTAAAGTTTCAACAGATCTTAAGAATCAACAAAAGAAGGGTAGAAGCTCCATGTGCCATAGAAGGCAGCATTATTATCTCCACTCATACTTCCAGAGCGCTAAAATGCAGCAGGTATGGTTTTCTCCTTAAGTGATACATTTTTTTTATTAAAATTGTATATGTAAAACAGCTTGAAAATGATCTGTTTTGTTCCTCAAACATTGGTAATGTAGAGCTACCATGCAATTTTTTTCTAAGATTGCTCATTTAAAGAAGCAAACAGAAGATATAATGCAGCAATGGGCCCTTTTCAGCTAAAAGCTTCTAGCAGGAGCCGCCGTCAAAGATCTGGTTTTAAATACACAAAATCCACCCTGCTCCCTAACTGCTTTGAACACCCACTCAAGGGGCAGTGTGGGACATCTCTATCCAAATCCTGCTGTGTTAAGGATTTCCGACCCATGTGGAGCAGGACCCGCTGCAGGAACTATGGAAACCTTTGTGGTTTATTAGCATTTCTAGCACAGCTACTGGCAGATCTGGCTCCTCTGGACACTGGGGAGCCACAGCTCCATGCTAGCTGAGGAAGCCAATGCCACCTGTCCCAGCACGCACCTGGGCTTCTGGTCACTCCTAATTGTCTGTTTTGTTCTTCGGAGGCTAGCAAGCTTAGACCAAAGGGGAAAAAGAAGATTATTTTAACAGTGATGAAATTTAACTTTAATAACCACTTCCCAGGAGCCCATTGAGAGGTGAGAACAAGCTTTACCAAGTGGCTCATAGTGTGTGTGATTTCTGCAAGATGAAAACGAGCAGAAAATGTGGGCTGGAGTAACCTGGCTGTGGTGCGAGCGGAACACATACATTCACAAGTATCTTCACTAAGAAGAAAACAAACCTAGCAAGTTTTGCATGGCCTTCTCAGCTTTGGAAATCCTCACGATTTGATGTTTGTGTCAGATTTCATCTAGTATTACACAAACCCCGTATCGTATTTAATGTCAGTTTTGGTATCCATCTGCTCGAGACAGGGTGTCACAATGTATTCTGTTGCTGGCTAGTTTCGACAGGGAAGCAGTGACTTATGCATTGACTCTTTCCCACGAGGTTTCATGTTCCTGTAAAATCAGCCATTTAGAAAAAAATGCAGTATTAGTTTAACTTGCTATTTCATATGAAGCTGCTAAGATAATCCTGTTAAAAAACAGCACTTCTTCAGATGCCCTATGTTGTATGACACACATTGCAATGTTGCTCTTTTTTTCTGATAGCGTTTCAACAGCCAGTGCTGACTTTGGGTTTTCTTTAGTTTCCGCTCTGCTGCGGTGGCTGGCCCAAAATTGTAATTAGGGTTCTGTTTTTCCTGTAACTTACAAAGGAAGTAGAAAACATGCTCTCCTTTATACGGTCTCCACTCAAAGGCAGCCGTTGCCATAAACACCCCGTGTGAGCCCCTTCGCCTCCTGTTGAGGCTTTTGCGCTGCAGGCCTGGCAAATGCTCACAGCCAGGAATGCAATGGAGAGCTGAGCTGGTTTGTCCCATTTCTTATTTACATGCTATTTGCTGTTTAACAGGAAGGCAGATGCAACATACTGTTTGCTGAAGGCCAAACTTGGAACTCACTTGTGTTTGTGAAGACCATTGACTCAGGCTCTCTCTTTCACAACTGTGCAATTCCCTTTGTTAGAACATGAAGCCCACACACAACACACCAGCAGTGCTATAAAAATTCACACTTTCCAGAGCAAATCCTTTAGTGTAGTGGTGTAGGCCACCTATAGTTACAATCTGCTAGGAAAGAAAGCTAGTTACTGTCATTCTTTTTTTCACCTCCTGCTCTGCTCTATTCACATCATCCACAACTATGTGAACAAAACATTAGCAGTGTTTTCTTTATGCAACCTCAAAGAATATTTTAGGCACTTTGGTACTTTTTGTGTTATTTATTTGTTTATTTATTGGTCTTCTACCTTGCTAGGGAGAATTTAGCCTTTTCTCTAGATAAGGCCAGGTGGTTTATCTGCCAAATCTCTTAATGAGTGTCCCACCTCCCCTCCCTGATTTTGACATGCTCCTCAGCTGAGAGGTGTTAAAGCTTCTGCTGGGAGCTGGGCTAAGGCTTGTCCCTGCTGTGGGATTCCATGCTGTCTTTTGGGACCTTGCTACTGCTGGTATCAAGGAGGTATAAGGTAAGGGTCTCTTCGTCCTATGTTAATAAATGAGCTTTGTTTTGTTTAACCAAGGTGGCTTTTGAGACTAGCAGCAGAATTCAATATGGCTGGGAAAGTCTAGTGAAGTGTGGTTGGCTTGGCTGGCAAAGGCTATTTCCAAACTTAGGGTTTGACTGGAGGCAACTCATGTTGTGCTGTGAAGGAGTCAGGGGCAGAGCTTTCTGAATCTGCTTTTGCTGCCTGAGAAATGCACTTGTGAGCTCTGGGTGGAGGAAATTGTTTAAAATTTCTGTAAATGGAAAAAAAAATATGAATGTTTTTAAATGGTATTTGAAAATAAATGTGGTATATACAAAAATACTTGATGACTAGCTGAATGTGAAAAAAGTATAGGAAAAAATGCAATTTTATGAAGATATATAGTTGCAATGATAGACTGATAACCAACAATTTACCACTACTAAGTTCTAAAAAATGGATGACTGCAAAGTGTTTTCTAAAGCATTCTTTTTCAGCTGACATGTGGTTGGATTATGTGAACTGACTCACCATTTAAATGGGGCTAGTGAGATTGGTGTGTTATTGATTCAGACAATCCTTGACCTTAGGGATAACACTTGCTTTAACAGAGGAAGCTGGCTTTTAGGCTAGAATTCTCCATCTCTCTGCATCTCTGTTATTTGACAATGCTGAAGACAAAGAGATAGGAAAGCAAAGCATGAGTTAATAGCAGCCAAGTCAAGCAGCTTTTCCTGGGCTGCTTGTTCTAATGAAATAGTGCTGATGTTCTCCAGAAGACAAATCCAAAGCTACTGAGGTTTTGAGTAGTGATTCTAATTAAAATTTTCAAGCTGCTCTGTGTGTGTGTGTGGCTGTATATGTATACATATAGGTTCACAGACGTATAAAATATATTGAAGCCATCTGATTTATTCCATTGTGGTACTTTATTATTAGAGTTATGCTGAGGTGAATCTCCAGGTGTGAAAGGCTGTGAAGTTTCTCATTTATGCCTTTCTTCCCAGCAAGTGTAGGATTTTGTGGGGTCTGGCTTATAAGCAGTTCATGTTCCCTGGGGGTCTGCCCTGAAAAATGTTGGATTTCTGGGCATTTGGATTTATGTTTTATACCCAGACTTTTCCCTTCCAGTAAGAGGTGCCTGTTCAATAGCTAACATGCTGTTGCTTGCTTTTGAACTAGCATCAATCTTGTGTCTACAGACTGAAAGTGTGAGTGTATGTGGGTTAGCCACCCCCTTGGCAGCTCCCCAGTCGGCCGAGTGAGCGGCAGCGGGCGGGCAGCGAGTCGGGGTCCGTGCGTGGCGGGGGTCCTGGCCGTGCTGCCCCGGCCAGCCTGGCTGCTGCACACGTGAGCTTGCCTCCCTGCGTGGTCACGGCTTCGTTCCCACTGTGCAGCCCCGCCAAGCAGGAGGCCTCTGTAGGGCTAAGCACTCCTGGGCATTAATGTCACCGGTGTCCCCTGCAAAAGGCCAAGCTGTGCAGCTGCCAGCACGAGCTGAAGGAGGCAGCTGGAGGCTGGGCCTCTCTGAGGTGCCCGGGGCAGCTCCCGGGCTGCTCCGAGGCACCTGCGGGCGTTGGCACCTGCAGAGAAGCCGGCAGTGAGCAGGGGCCCAGGAGGGCCCTGCACTGCAGGAGGAAGAGTATGGAGCACTTTTTTTTTCCAATCCAAGGAAAAGTGTGGCCCAAGGAGTTAGTGCAGCTTCTTGACCTGTTGCTCACCAGATTAGTAGTAGTTATCAATCTTCAGACCTTTAGTAGGTAGCCAGGCACTTGTTGAAAAGGTTCAGCAGCTGCTGATCAAGAACTTTTTCAAAACATATTTTCTGGCTTTTTAAATCAGCTATTTCAAATCCCAGGTTGCAAATCAGTTGAGTTCTTTTTACTTATATGGAAGCAAAATGAGATGCACCTGAATGCTTTTAAAAACAATTACATCTAGTGCTATTTACCAAGGCAAACATCCAGTCATCTGCTCTCCATCCTTCTTCCATAGACCAAAGCAGTCACTCCTTTCTTGCTCTTCTGGACACAAACACTATGTCCATGTAATTATCGCTGAGCATAAGTGAGAGCAAAGTAAAATCTGATGTTCTCACAATGCCCATGACTCTTCTTGGACAAAGCATGGATTACTCTGGGAGTGTTTCTAGGATTGTGCTCTAGTCAATAAAGATTGTGAAAATTTGGCTCTGAGAGATTCATTCTCATCAAAGTGAACATCCCATTTTTCTATGCCCATTTCCCAATAAAGCTGAAGATGATCTCCCTACACATATTCTTTTTTTCCCCAGTCATCAAACTTCAAAGAAATCATTTGGGTAAAGGGCAGTTGGCAATGAGTAATGATTAACTTTTCTATAGTCACTCTGGAGTCATTGAAATGAGGCAGTTTCATGGGCCAGACGCAGAGGGAATTGGCCTGGGGGAGCTGAAAGGTGCCCTGTGTGAAGGGTGTGCAAAGCAGCAGCTCCTCTGGGGCTGGGAGCCTCAGTCAGTGGGCTGCAGCAAGCGCTCGCTAGCGAGCCGGGGCTGCCCTTGTGCGTGGCTGGGAGCCTCACCAGAGGCCCATCCTGAGCTGCCGGGGTGGGCAAGGCTCTGCAGATGGTTTTGTCCAAAGTTTCAGAGAGCTCCAACCTGCTCACTAGCCATTTGGGGCTTTCATAAAGCTCAGAGTCAGAAAGCATTTGTATTTGACACCCGTAGTATTAAGTGGGCTGTCTATAACATTTCATTTGCTTCTGTGTTGCTTGTGGTTGTCCACAAGCACTGAGTGGTGGCAGTCAAAAAAAAAAAAAAAAAACTGTCTAAACTAGGTGTTATGTGGATTCAAGGAGCTGCCGTGCCCACAGCAATCCTCTCCCCTCAGGATGCAGGCTGTGTTACTGGACAACTGATACCATATGTCATACAGCAGGCACACTAATACCCCCAAATGAGATGGCAGCATCCTGCTGAGCTCTGTAACTCAAGCTACACTCAGACAGTGCAGCTTAAGTGTGTTTTTCTGGCAGCAGAAGAAATCTAGTAAAGTCTTTGCAATTATTCCTAGATGGATCAACATAGCATAAAATAGTAGTCCGTAGATCAGTGTGAGTCATATTTGAAGCTGAATCCATGCTGACACAGAAATGCTCTCACTTGAGCAGGTTCTTGAAGCACCTCATTTCCTTGGAGCTAGATTATTTTTTCATAAATTGTGGACACCAAATAAGATGAGTTTAGCCCTTGCCTTTGTTGTTGAATGTGGCAAGCTGATCTGTGAGTAATGGAGCAAACAGAGCAATCTGTTCCAGAGCCTCTGCGAAATTTTCCATTGTTTGGGGAACGAATCAGTCCATTCTCTGCATGAAAGGGAAAGTCACGCTTAGGAACTTGATTTGTTGCGATGATCTTCTTTAATGCATTGCACTACTAGTGACATTCTCGCCAATATTGGGGTCCTTTGTGTGCTTTGTATCAGTTTTATTTTCTTGCTAGGAAATTGAAACACCTGTATATGTAAGGAAGTCAATCTTTGGGTTTTTTTGTTGTTGTTTTTCCTTCCTTAGAATTGTGCCTGCAAACATGCTTCAGATCATAGACTGCATTCACTAAAGGCACAGAGCCAAGTTATAAAAAGTTTGCTAATGATTTTATCCCATCTTCCTACTGTAGGATTGAAGTTTTTGCTTTAAATGAACTCCATGCAGGGCATAAGGAGCCCTTTGGGAGCTTGATGAGTACTGTCTGAAAGGCTGGCAAGGTTTCAGCCACAGTTATGTGCTTGCTAGATCAGAGGTGTTTAGATACTTCCTCTAAAATAAGACAAGTTTAAAAGAAAAACCTATTTTTGTGTGATCATGTGATTTAAATAGTACTAATTGTAGTGCAACCTTTTCCCTAAATCCAAATAACTTTCAGGGAATTCTGTGGCCCATTTAATTTTTAATTAATAAAATGGTAGACACCTATACCAAGAAACCTTTTACCACAGGAAAGATACTGTAGACAGAATTGGAAAATAGAGGGGAGGAAGCAGGAAAGGGAGTGAAGAGGAAAAGTTGTTCACCTATAAAGCAAGATGTGACCTTGTGCATGGTGAAGTGGAGAGTGCTGAAATTTTCCTTCTAATGATGACGTGGCTTCCCTATTAAAGCCATACATTTCTATATAGTAGGGAACATACATTCCCTATTAAAAGCCATACCTCATCTCTAGAAAAGATCATTATTCTTGAGTGATACTGTAGCTTATAGATGGGCACCAAGCAAGAGGTCTTTCCTTCAAATATCTAAAGGGAAGGTAAATAGTGGCTAGCTGGCCAGCTCTGGAGACGTGTGGGGACAGAGGGCTGGCTGTGTGATAGTGTCGCTTCTGTGGCAGTGTGCTCAAGAGCCATGGAAGTGGGACAGGCTCAGCACACAGGGCTGAAGCGCCTCCCCAGTCTGTGGAGGGCAGATCCACGGTCAAGGATGCTCTGCTCAAAGTTTGTGCTGCCTCCTCAAGGGCCTTGTTCTTGGGGATGCCCTAGAGCTGTGGCACAGCCTCTCAGCCATAGAGAAAGTTGGGAGACTCGCGCAATTTCAGACAAACCCATTATGATTGAAGGCCCGCCTTGCTACATTTGAGACGCTGGGGATTTGCAACGCAGTGCCCTCAGCAGCGAGCCTGGCTGGGCTTGGACTGCTCCCCTTCTACATGGGTGATAGCCAGGGCTTTCCAGAGCTGTGTGCGCCTTGTAGCCTCTGGGTGTGGGTGAGCATTTTGCCAGAGACTTTCAGGGACCAGAGAGCCCTGTGGCTCCTCTGGACCTTGCCCTGGCTCACTGAATAGTGTCTTGCAAGTGCTTCCCAGGTGTCTTCTATGGAGTTTAGGTGGGGGCTTCTGCCATGAACCCCAGGTATCCCTCAGAGGCTAGAGCTGCCTCCTGAGCTGCCCTAGATGAGACAGCTGCAGCTGATTCCTCTCGTCACCTTATAAAGAGGCCAGGAAGCACTGGTGAAGGGGGCTGCTGCTGGGGAAGGGCTTAATCTTTCTAATTCTTCTCATTTTATTTATTTTTAACTTCCTTTGCTCTTTAGAGGGGAAGGTGAACTTTAAATATGGAAAGTTAGGGTTAGACTAGACTCTTAAAGAACGGCCTGAAATTTCAGGGAAGGTTACCCTCTTTGTCTGGTTTTCTGTAAAAGATGCTCATTAAAAAGAGAGGCTGAGTTTTATTTACATTACAGCTCCATTACAGAATTAGAAACCAGCTCCAAAGCCTGAATATGGGTCCTAGCTTCCTCAGAAGTCAGTGTCACTTTAGCCTGGCCTAATGAGCACTGATCTGAACTGGGCCATGTAGAATAATTGTGGGCTGTGCCTGAGCTAAATTAACTCCCAGCAGCTTTTGGCTGTAACATATTTGAAGCTTGGTCTGTGGGGTGTTTTTCAGGGGTCTTTCAGCAGTGTCTGGCCACAAAGAGGAGCACTATTGAACTCCTTGGAAAAGCTATGAAATTTCATACACTGGATGCAGCCTCAGGAGACTAATCCAGCCCCATACACTATCACTCTTAGATTTGTGTTTCATTCAAGGAGTCATGAAGCAATCTATTTTGCCAGAAAAAAAAAAAAATCATTATTTTATCATCATCCTGAGTACTTTCCATGAGAAAAAAAATTATCAAAAAAAGCCTGAGATCTTTGTGAAAGATCTCAACTGTGCAGAAGAGCACTACATTGATGGTGAACTTAGCCTTTCTTTGGATATTTCTGCTTGTCATTTTTACTTAAATACAAATATTAATGAAGACATAAGCGTGCCCTTTTACGATTGCCCTTTATTTTATTTTTCTATAAAGATTGCTCATAATCCTAGAGCTATCTTTTTCCACTTTAAAAGGTTCTTGCTTCTCGTTGCTGTCAGGATAATGCTGCATCATTCCCCCTAACTACCAATAAATAGAAATGCAGAGCCATGACTTCTATTCGAAAGCATGCAGACTCCTTTGTACTGTTTCTGTGTATACAAATATATCTTCCAACTTGTAGCTGTAGTACAACATCTGAATTAAATCATGACTTATTCTTTCTATTAAAGCTATGTTGTCCTTGCCATTATCCCCTTTTCCAGTAAATGAGTACAATGAAAAATTGATTCTAGCTGTATTGGACTGCAGCAAATAACAAAAGATGATTGTTACATTATCAAAGTCCTCTCTGCTTCCATAATATAGGAATCGAAAGCACCTGTCTTTATCTTCTCAATCAATATTGCACCTGAATCACATTTTCCTGGAAAACACTTTAAAGGTGTCCAGTGTAGGTTATTTAGATTTAACAAATGCATTATTCAGGCTGTCTTCATTTATTTTGATTACCTGAGATTGCTCTGCCATCTCTGTGAGTTATATAAAGCCTAATATTAAATGCCACACTAGACTAGTATGTCAGTAACAATATCAGATGACTTCTCTTACGTGGAGCAGTGTGACAGCTGAACAAGTACGCTTCGTAAAATATGTGTGGAAAACTTGTGTTCAACAGGGACGTTTCATTGCATGCCGTTCACTTCTCAAAGCCAGAGCAGGGCTGGGGACTCTAGGTAATGGTGACTGGAGCAGAATGACCTGGTTGGAGGCAGGTTTGGGAAGGGCAACAATGGGCATCAGAGTTGAGATTTCCCAGAAAGATAACCTCAGAACTGCCTAAAACTGTTAGCTGTGCTTTGCGGCCGTGCTTTTTAATATTTTTAACAGGCAATGCTTAAGAGCAGCTAATTTACTGCATGTCTCAATAGCAGTCTGAAACTATTGAGCATCTAGTAAGAACAGAGAAATAAGTGAGCAGCTCTAGAGACACGGCCATCATTTCAACATGTGCATTTGCATATTCCGTCTAATGCCTGAAGTCAGATGCCTAAAATTAGTAGATTTATTTGGATGTGTGGAAATAATTGTAATTTGTTTCACAGCAATCAATTTGTGATGCTTTGATTTCCCTTTCTGCAGAATTAAATTATTAAGGGGCAAATATGATTTCAAGATACTTCTTATCATTTCCTCTGCTTGAAGTTTTGTCAAGTTTGACGCACCATAACCCAACATCCAGTCACAAGTAATAAATATTAAAAACCCAATCAAATATAAAGCAAATTAAGTATGAGAAATGCGAAGAAAAGGGGGAGAACAAAATAATATCTTACCAGGAAACCCAGTCATAGTAATGGCCTGTTTTCCATATTGCAGTAATTATTTCTAGATGGCAGCAGCGGTCTGCGCTAGGAGGCTGTACCTGTCTGGTGGGAGCATGTGGGGCACCGTGCAGGCAGCGTGGGCAGGGTCAGGGGTTGCCCAGAGGTGCTAGAAGACATCTCGTACCACCCGTGAGCAGGGAGATACCCTGTATTTCCTCAGAGGTGCCTGGTGATAACTCGCAGCATCGTGGCACGTGCTGGGGAAACTCAGTGCCTTGTGCCTGGGCTGGAGGATGCCTGGCAAAGAGCAGGTAGGCTAGGGTTTGTGCTGGCAGGCCTGAAACCGAGCTAAGCCCAGAACCTATGCAGTGCTGAAGAGAAAGCAGAAGAGACAAGTCTTACAGTTATTCTGGTTTTGGCAGGAGCATAATTTTTTAAATTTGTTGTACTTTTTTTAAGAAAAAAAATTGTTTATTTTAGAGGGAGTGAGGGGAGGGGAAAAAAGCTTAAGAATGAGGTTTAGCCTTCTGGTCACTGTACAGCTATGAGCACAAAAGTGTTCCCTCTAATTCTTTGTGTCTTGATTTCAGTGCAGCTAGGCACTGAAAGACTGAACTAAGAATGTTCATTTAGCCCTCGGACGTGCCCTGCTTGCCTGCAGCCACTGCCCAGAGGAGGGACGCTGCTGTGCCTGTGCCCCACCAGCCTGCAGCACCTTTTATGCCCAATATGTGATTAGTGCAGTAATCACATTGTGCTTGAAGAGCTGCACATAGAAATTTGGGTCCAAACACTTGAAATACTGCATTGTGCAAAAATTAAAGGTAAAGCTGTAAGATTTGCACATTAGCTTATGCCTGTTTCTCAAGTCCTTGAGGGCTGTTTTTTTTCTGTGGCAATAGACCTGGGGGCCCCAAAATGAAGGGGAAGCAGAAGAGCCTGCATGAGCACAAAGCTGCCCTAAAGCTGTTCCGGCCAATTACGGGGATAACTCAAACAAGTCGAAGGTCTGTTTTGGCTCAAATGAGACCTCAGTGCTGGGATTTTTATGTGAAACATTTTTAACCTTCCACCAGCAGTTTTAGTTTGGTAATTCATTGAGAACAGGCTTTTTCCAGAGAGCGTCTGCATCTCTGCTGCCAGCAGAGCTTTGCAAACTTCGAAGCGTCTGCTTTTGATCCCAGGCAAAATGATGGAGAGGGAGAGAAAAAGAAATTGAAAAGATGATGTGGCAAAGTGTAGTGGACGTGGTAGAGGCTTGGTTCTGCTTTGCTTTGAGTTTTGGCAAGAGTCAGCCTGGTTCTTCCTCTTGTAGAAATGATTTTCTGTCCATCCATCCCTACCTTGATGGGCTAGGCAGGTGCATGGAGGGTGTTGCAGCCTGGTTTCCTCCTTCCCCCCTGTGCGCTGGCAGAGCGGGACTGGCGGTGTGACTTCTGTATGGGGGCTGTGGGAGGTGCAGTGCTTGGGCATCCTGAATTTGCTGCTTAGCCCCACACTGTAATAGTCATAGTCACTTAGAAATGTAACTAGCAGGTGAGCTGAAACTGAGCTTGGGATGGGATGATGACTTTTGTAAAGGAATTTGTATGTCTTCTGGAAATATATGCCGGAACATATTGCTAATTATTTCATTACAAAATTATTGATTTGTTGTAGAAAAATGCTATGACATGTAAACTAAGCCATTTAAATCACCCTCTTTGGTAACTGGCAGCTGCCAAGTGCCAGCTATGTTTATTCAATGAGTTAATGCCCTATCATACAGTACAACATTGCAGTTGCTCTTATGCTCCATGCAAGGCCAAAAGAGCTACCTGGCTGCCAGCCCTACTTGTCTTCAGAAAGATAGCTCTGGGCTACCTTATTGGGATTGTTACTGTTTGAAGGGCCAAAAAAGTGTGCAAGCTGTCTCATAATCCAGGCAATAACAATTCTCTCAGCTCTGCACTTGTAGTAGACAACGTGGCCCTTGTAGCTGTCAGCATACAGCTAGGAGAGCAACAACCGTACCGGGTTCAGCTGTTGATTTCTGCAAATACATTGACAAATATCTGTGCGCAGAGTTTTCATCCAAACACTTCTGCAAAGCACGATTTGGGATATATTCTCTTCCACTCCCACCCCGAGTCAATAGTGGGTCAGATGTAATTGAAGATTAGACAGATCCTCAATTTTTTTAACACATGTCCTTGCACACAGGCATGAGGAGCCTGTCTTGAGGATAAATCAAGGGATACACTAACACGTAAATCCTGCCCAGATCTGTGTTAGTGCTCAGGAACACCGTGTGCACGCATGGCCCCAAAGCTATTGCCCCACCCTCAAACACATAACTATGTTTGCCAGCATTTGCAAATGCAGCAGTTTGAACATTGAGCTTGTGCAGGAGAGTGATGAGAGAGCCAGGATGGGCCCTTCCCTGCCAGGGGTGCTCTGCAGAATAGCACCCCAGATGCCTGCGGTACGGCAGCGCAGCAAGGGCGCTCTTCCTATAGGTGCTCTTCATGAATCAGGAAGTTGAGAAAAAATTTTTCTGTGATAGATGTGTTGGCTTTTTGCCTTCAGTGTCTGTTCTAATATCATTTGTATATTCACCAAATTGTTCTCATATCCTCTTTTCTCAACAGTGCAATGAGAACCATTCAATCACTGAGGGTTTATTTGTTGCAGGAGTGATGCACAGGATGTCTGTTGAGGCGACACCAACTTGTCTTTTGCAAACCTTCCATGCAATGCCTGTGGCATTTGTCCGTCTAGAAAACCAAATGCCTCTATGGCAACAGACCACTGGAAGTACCAAGTTGTTATTAAGACCAGTGGCTGAAAACCAGCATTCAGTCCTGGTGGGCAATATGGTATATTTTCAGGGGAAATATTATGTTCCAAAACTTTTAGGTGAAATTGGGAGGGGAAAAAAAATAAAAAAAAAAGTATTAATTACATGAAAATATTAAATTGCGTGTTTTAGTTCTCACATTTTAGCAATTTAAGAGGTGCTGAATTTCACTGAGTATTTTCTTGGCAAGAAGTGAATTTCAAAGATGCACGTGCAAATATTTGTCAAAACTGAATTTTCAATTTTGCATGCATAAATATTACTCCAGAAGTACTGGCATATTCAGTTGCTCACAGAAGAAAACTGGAGTCATGTGGCGCATCTAGCCAATCACAGGAAAATAGTGTATTTTTAATTTTAAATGTTCTGATTAATTCACAGATTTAAAAAAAAAAAAAAAAGAAGAAAGTAGAAAGTAAGTCATGGAATATATTTGAATAATAAATAAAGTCAAGATGGTGTGATTGGCTTATATATATTCCCTGAACAGAGACAGACAAAATTAATCAAATAAATTATTCATTTTGAATTATTTGTTCAGCTCTGTTTTTACAAGTGGAGGCCTGATACTGATGCCTGGATGTTGTATCTAGCGACAAAAGCTCCACTCTCGTGCGTTGCATCCCGCAGCACCGCACCTCACTTTGTGCCTCGCTCGCACGCAGCAGCACCACGCTTGCAGTGATGGTGTGTCTCTGGGAAAGAATTGCTAAAATCACTTAGGTCTTGAGTAGCTTGTGCTGAAAGTTCTAACATGCTCATTGACCAGAAGGGCTTAGAAATGTAGCGTTGCCCATTTCTGCTAAATTGTTGCAGGAGAAATAGTGCTTCTGTGCGCTGGCCTTTGTGCGGATTTGGCTTCGGGTGAGAGTGCAGCCGCGCGCCTCCCCCCCCGAGCACTCGCTGCAGCCGCCTAATTGCACCCCAGTATCTAGCCCCTACCTAGATGGAGGATTTAATGGCTCTCCTATCAGAAGTTTGGTAGCCTTGATTGCATTTATTTTCATCAGAAAAACTAATCGCTGTGTTCTCTGGGATAAATACAGTAATTAAAACATAATTCGCCTGCCTGTGATAACTGTGTAGTGTTTTGTGCTTGGACCACAGTCCTGTCCCAAGCTCCCATGGGAAGAAGGACGCTAGTAATACGCGTCGGTCTCTGGGCACCAACAAAACAGCTTGTTTGAACCCAAAGGGGGCAGCAGGTTGCATGGCAGACCAGCAGCCCTCTGCAGAGAAGCGGGGAACTAAAGCTGCTGCTGCCACGGGGTTAGTGCCCTCTGCTTGCGTCTCTGCCTGGTGCCACGTGCAAAGCGGGTCCTGCGCTGGGGCCAGGGCTTGTGGCACTGTCGCCAGGTCGGCTCACACCGCAAACAGAGCCAGATGACAGCGAGTTTCACTGCCAAACCAGACTGGGTCTGAAACACGAAAATGCGCAAATATAAGAGGCACTGCCAGCTCCCTAAAATCACATTTTTGCAGTCTGCAGTACTTGTTTTCTTCCATATGTGGAGGAAATTTTATGAAATAGTCCAAATAAAGTGGAAAGCTCTGCGGCATGCTGGTGCGATAATAGTATCTTGCATGAATGTGTTGCTTTTCACTTAAAGCAACCTGCATAAACGCCAAAATTATCCCCATTTTGAAGAAAATGAAGTCCAGCATTTCTTTTGAGTCACCTGCAGTGAGGATAAAGCCAAGACCGAATGTGCTGACATGCAGGATTTCCCATAGCCACCAGACAGGTTGTCTCTGTCAAGAATATTTAATTCTGACTTTATAGTTATCTTTTCCCCAATTAAAGCACCATCTTATTAACTATTCTATTTCTATGGGGTAGAAAAAAAAATACATGGTCTATATTTGCTCCAGCCTCCTCAACAAAGCAGCTCAGAGTCCTCAACATACTAGAACGATTTTCAAGTTTTACCCGTGATAATTTGGTGTCCTAATTTAACTGATGCAACAGGTGCCAGCATTAAACCTGTATATCTACAGGTTTGCAATATTTGAAATCTAGCAAAATGGGGCTCCTGGAAGGCTTATGTTGCCCATAAGGAATTGTTACATCTTTGGTTAGGATTGTTAACAATTCAGCAAAATGTTATGAGACATAATTATGTGAGTTATTGATCAGTGCGTATTAAGAAAGACCTCCTTTTACAGGTCATTATGGAACATTATTGGGGCCTCTGAGTGCATCAATAAAATCATTTATTTCTTCGCATGGATGCTAAAGAAGACTTAGATGCCATGTGCAGAAAGCTGCTTGTGCCAGTAAATTATATTTACATCTGCTGCATATGGATAGATGGGATATGGGCCAAGTATATGATGGTGGGAAGCAGCTTGCTGCTTCTGTTTTGGGAAAGTTCATCACGGTTGAAATTTTGGACAAATTAGATGCTGAATCAAACTAGAGAGAGTGCGGGAGCTGAGCTGCAAACTTTGGCTGCCCCAAAAACTTCATTCAGAATAATCTACTATCTCCTGCACTGCCTGTCTCTATTAAGGTCTTAAGGACCTTTTGTGGTCCCTGATGGAACAGGGAAGAAGAGAAAATCTTTCACTGAAGCCGAGGAAAGTGCTCATAACCTGTCTCGCTGGCAGTTTCATCTTTGCCCATTTTTGCACCTCCTGGGGCTCCCTGCAGCTGGAGCCTGGCCCCGGGGCCTCGTGCTGGCCTTGCCTGGGGCGCTGGCCGGTGCAAGGGCCGGGCGTCCATCCTTCTGTCTGTCTATCTGTCTGCAGGGTGGGAAGGCTGGGCAGGGTGGGAGGAAGCACTTGGCAGCTGCACTGTTTTGCACTGTTTTGCTCTTACTATTGATACATTTTGCCCCTCTGGAGGAGATTGTGGTTGCCCTGCTCTGGGCCAGGCTGCAAGCGTGTGGCCCTGGGTCAGGGCATCAGCACGGGTGAGAAAGGCACTGCAGACCTCGTGGTTATTTTCCAGCACTGAGAAAGCAGCCTTGTCTTCAGAGAACGAGGTAAGATTGGCTTCTGCTTAATCTCCAAACCACCAGAGGTTGACTTAGTGAATGGAGGCACTAGAGGCGTTGCCATGTGGTGCAAACTGCTGCCCTGAGACCACAAGCAGCAGTGAGGGCAGTGCTGCTGCTTCCCGTGTGGGGACAAGGAGGGCAGGGCTGGTGGCGTGTTCAGGAGCAAGCAGAGCCCCTCTGCTACTGGCATCACGTAGAGCTGCCCCCAGAGCGGCCTCCCGTGAGCACGTGGCAGCATCCGCCCGGGGCCCGCGCTCGCTGCGAGGAGAGGGGCTTTTGCTGTCCCCTGTGCCGAGGGCCTCCCACCTCGGCACAGAGCATCCACGTGCGAGGATGCTGCCACGGCTCCTTGCTTTTCCTAGTATTTCTGTTGATTTTGATAAAGTAGATAAGTTTTGTTTCTCCTCCAGCTATTTCACTTTAATCTGCGCACTAAATCAAGCACAACCAGTGACAGCTCAGTGTAGTAGATCACAGTGAAGATTATGCAAATCTCAAAAAATATTTTCCTTGCAGTCAAAGGGCAAACCGAATACTTACAGGCTAGTTTATTAAAAATGGACTGAGGGCAGGGGAAGAGAATTTCTGCACCTTCTCCTCCCTGAGCTCTGTGTGTTTTCTGGTGGATTCCAGGAGAAAAGGTTTCGGCAGGCGGTCCCTGGTGCCAGGCAGGTTGGTGCCCGCATTGGTGCGGGTATGCAAAGAAGCGGGAGAGGGGGTGCCATGTGCAACTGATGGGTGAGCTGTGCACCCGGTGCCCTGGGTGGCCGCGCGGGTCGGTCCCGTGGGGCCAGCAGGTCAGATGGCGCTGGGTGCAGCAGGGAGGGCAACACGCATGCGCCTCTGGGGCAGAGGATGCTGCACACCTGCAATTCACCCCGCAACTGTGAACAGAAACTCAGCAATTCCCATTAAGTAAAAGTATAATAAATAAGCCCCTCAGCAATTTGCAGAGGTGAGCAGTTATTTCACAAGTAAAATGCAAATGTGCTTGGTGTAGTCCCCCAAAGTGCACACTCCTGCTGCTGTCACTTGTTTGTGTCTATCCAATTTTGGATTATGTTTGCCTCTCAAATTAAATAATTTTGACAAGTTAATTTCAGCCTGTTCTTGACAAGGAAAGTAGCTACAAGAATTAAAAAAAAAAAAAAAAAAAAAAAAAAAAAAAAAAAAAAAAAAAAAAAAAAAAAAAAAAAAAAAAAAAAAAAAAAAATGCTCTGACAAGGTAATAGCATGATATTGTATAGCAAGCTACTTGCATATAGAGACTATTGAAAATGTTAATATCAAAATGTATCATTGTGTAAGACACTCAAGCAGACAATTTGCAGGCCTTTAAAAGGTGGCACATTTAGGCTAGACCAAAAGGAAAAAAAAATCCTAGATTATCAGTGTAAGAATATTTTAATATTTGCCTCTTAGATCTTCAGTGCAAGAGCTGCAGCCTCTCCGGCGAGCAGCCCAGCCAAGGATTAAGTGGCTCCTGCAGCCCCAGTCATAACTGGCCTAGCCACACACTCTGCTCTGTCCCCACGTTTGCTCAGCCTCCTCCTTCCTCAGCCCCTGGCTGTGCCATTTTCCTGCTAAGCCCTGGAAAAACACGATGGTTGTGTGGGTTTGTGGTACCTGGACATGTCTCAGGTGCAGGGGTGGCAGGGCTCAGCTCCCCAGCGGTCCTGCCGCACCACAGCTCCCGTCGGTGCTCTGGGCGGTCCCCCTGCAGAGGGGAGAGCTTGGGGCCTTGCCTGCTCCAGCCCCCAGCTCAGCAGCTGATGAAATTTTTGGATGCGTAAATTAAAATAATTTAGGGAAAAAATGGCTAGAGAAATTAAAACTGCCTCAGGCAGCTTAAGTTGTACAGCAGCACGTACAGTACTTAGCACCCTAGATTTCATTATTTTTAACAGCATAACTGGAGTCCTATTTTCACACATTAAATATTCTTGGATTTTTTCCCCACTGAGCATATATATGATTTTTTTCTCTGCTATCAACATGCATGTTTTGGCCTCTCAGAGGTTTTCTTCAAGTCAGAATACAGATTAGCTTTACCTATGGTTTAAAGATCTGTAGTACTTGGCGAGGCCTCGATTCTGGTCTTTTTATGGAAATTCTTTGCCATGGGGGACGGTGGCAAGCTGCTCTCTCTCTGCTTAGCACTTCTGAGAGGAGAACTGTGCAAGTACTACACTATTTGCACATCTCTTGGATTTCACAGACAAAATGAAATTTGACTGTTTGCCATGAAGAAATGCTATTTCTCAAGCAGGGATGGGCATGTTCTTGTGTTCTTCTGGGCCTAGTCTACAAACCCTTGACAGTAACAGAGTGAAAGAAAGGGAAAGAAATATCAAAGCCTAGGAGAGATGGGGACCTGACTACCAAAGTCAATTGTGATTTGCCTGAGGTAGAGGATAAGCATGTGTAATTAGGAGAGAGACTAGAGTGCATCATGAGAGATTGGTAGTATCTGAGATTTCCACTTGTTACTGAAAGCTGTGAGGGGAACAATCTTTCCCAGTGAGCCCTGAAGCAGGCTGCAAACCAGAGAAAATACATGCAGGATGACAGTTCGTAGGAAAACCACTTGCTAGAGCAGACTGGGGAAAATGCGGGTGGTCAGTCTGGATGGTGAGCTTTGGTGGGTCTGCTAGCATTGCCATCAAGATTTTCAACATTTCCTCTTGTGGTAAGACAGTATCTAATGAAACCTGATGCTTCAGCCAGTCACTGTCAGAGATGGGAGTGAGTTTTGTGCATGTGTGCATCCTTGCCTGGTCTTCAGCTGGTTCTTTGTTTTGATTGTGGCCTCCAAGCACTGGAGCCTTTCAGGGTAAGACTCAAAGGGAGCTAAGCACCAGAAAATGGTCTCTGCAAAGCACGTCAACTCACCTGATGCTGGTGCCTGAGTTTGGGTAAAGTGCATTGTGCTCGGGGCTCCTCCAA
Organism: Nothocercus julius; assembly: GCA_013398735.1. NCBI lineage: Eukaryota > Metazoa > Chordata > Aves > Tinamiformes > Tinamidae > Nothocercus > Nothocercus julius. Next base: position 30,499 of record VZSV01000052.1, on the reverse strand, counting down.
TGTGTTGTCTAGATTTTCAGACCTGTGAGGAGCCTCGAGTAGGTGTCTTCATGGGGGCTGAATCCCATCCTTGGGGCTCGATGCAGCTGCTGAAACAGGTATCTTGTGCCACCTTAGACGGCTTTTCATGTCTTGCCGTGTCTTACCAGCCCCCCCGGGGGACACAGGTCTCTGGTAGGCGCTGTGTGCAGTTCAAATCCTGTGCAAGCTTCAGCCACACCAGGCTACCTCAGGCCAACTGCCAAGCTGGGCTAGGCGTTGGTGGTTAGGGATCCAAAACCTTTAATTGTCTTGGGGCCAGAGCAGATGAGTGCTCTGGTGCAGAGTGTCATCTTTCCTAAGATCTTGTTCAGATGTGAAGGTCCTACTGCTCATTAAATTTAAGCCTCACCTGCTGGGATGATGTGGATATAGCTCATGTAAATAATTCTTTGTTGCAGCGCTTAGGTATTGCTTGGAGCTTTGTCTGTCTTTTTCTCAGGCAGTGAAACACAATTTAATCTGAGAACTGAAATACTTTAGTCTAATGAAGTCTTCATGTTTAGTGTATGGGTGAGACGTAACGGCCTATACCATACAGGAGGTCAAATTAGATGAACCAGTAGTCCCTTTTGGCCATTAATTATGGAATTCACAGGATGGTTTCTAATAATGAATGCATTTGCAAAACGTGGATGCCTTCTGATGAATAATCTGCTAACAGAAAAAGGACTTGTTTTGTCAGTCTGTGACAAACAGTTCTTCCAACTCTGTGCTATGCAGACATGTATTTTTGGATATTCTTTGGGGGAAGAATCTACTGCAGCCAAATCTACATAACCTGCAAGAGAAAGAATCTGAAACAAAGCAAAAGATACATGTGGAATATGAAAGGTAAAGAATCAGATTGGAATTCTAATGTAAATGTATGTCATTATCAGCAGAGATCACTTGTAAGGCACTATTTTAAGTTGAGGAGCTGAGAATTGGAATATTAAAGTGAAAGTCTTTTTACACGTGCATTTAGAACAAAAGCTACCCTGTCATTAGAAATGATATATAACAGTTGGATGAGGGTTGTTGTTTTCAGCTTTTGGTTTGAACACAATAAAGAGGAACAAAATTAAAATGTGTTCATTGGTGCATGAGGATGAAGTCAAGATCAGAAGTACAGTTTCCTAATTTTTAGATTTATTTGAAGACTCTTCCTTTGTATTAACTCCTACAGATGTTTAATGAATGCTTAAAACCAAACACTTCCCTCCCCCCCGACTGCGTTCAATGCATATTGTACAGGCAACCTGATAAAAAGAATATCTGGGAGGAGGGGAAGGAAAAATCAAAGTTGATGTATCAGAACATCTACTGCATGTCTAAACACAATGAAATTCGAACTATGTGGGTGTATTCACTCATTTTAAAAAATGTTCATTGATTTTTAGTTTTATTATGTTTGGAGTTGTGGTATGTTACACAAAGACCATTTTACTGATCTTTATGATTCCATAAAAGCCTACAACAATTTGGATAAAATTAGCCGTGGTATATTTTTTCTTTGTTTCTGCTGTTAGACTTTACATTTAACATTAGGTGCAATGACTATACAGAGCTTTTGGCTGCTCTCACTGAAAGCAATAGTAATATTGCTGTGGACTGGAGGCGTGCAGGTGTGTTGAATATGCTGGGCTGCTCAGTGCAGCCCCTTTCAGCATTTGTCCCTGAGTTTGTTTGGCCACGTGTGCAGTTGGTCTTCAGACATTATGAATCTCATATGGTAGGGACCTGTAGTAACAACCAATGCTGAGTGCTGGAGGAGAGCATCAATATCTGGCAGCTATAAATTGGTAAAGATCTATGTATGTAAGTGAATGCCCATGTAATTTTACAGATCTTTCCTTTATTTCCTTAGAACGAAGAGAAATGAATGAATTGCATTCACTGGAAAAATAAGACACAACATCCAAGCGTGGCAGGTGTAATCAGGAGGAAGGAAGCAGTAGGAAGGACTGAGAGCAGAGGAGTGGGAGTCCTAGGAGTTGGGGTCTATTTATAACTCTGTTGAGATCCCACTGTGTGGATTTGGGCAGAGTACTCCACATCGATCTGAATATCAGTAGTGCTACGTAAGACCCCTGTTGGCTTCCATGAGCTTTGAAGTACGTTTGAACCAGACTTCAGTGGCTCAGTACATGCTGCGCTACGCTCTCCTGTTCACCTAGGCTGAAGCTCAGACCTCCCTCATGGAGCTGTCAGGTCACATTGTTTTCTCCCCAGTCCCAAAATGCAGCCGCATGAGGGTGTGAAATAGAGACAGAAAAGCTTTTGGGGCAAGAACCTAGACTTCCCTTCTGACAGGAGGTGAGATCTCTGGATACTTTCTCTCTCCTTCCTGCAGCCTCTGGTTATAAGGATCTCCTGGATCTGCATGGAGTCACGTGTGTTTGCTCATTCTTTTAAATGTAGGTGGGCTGCACGTGTGGGTACAACTGTGGTCCAGAAAGCTTCCCTTTTGAGAGAAGGGAACCAACCTGGGTGGGTTTTCCTCCCATCAAGTTTCAAGAGCAATGCTGGGTGCAGCTGGGATTGCTGGGCACAGTCAGACATGGGTTTTACATTTGCAAAGAGCTTTGTTGGAATGGGGATACTATGCAGCTGGAGATGGTGTAAAGGCCTGTTGCTTGTTAGGAGAGCGCAGGTGACCTGCATAAGCTGCACCTTCTGCCCTGCTGTGCCTGGCAGCTGTGAAGCTGTGACAGTTTCCCTCTCTGTGGGAGAGGTTTCACACTATCATTTCATTTCCTGATGGATGAGACTTGTTTCCTGTAGTAAGTTGAATAGCTATCGTCTTCCTGGATGCGTTTGTCAAGGATGCTTTTAATTTTGTGCCCACAGGTTTTCCACATGGATGCACTTCTCACTCATGTTCCCTATTTATTAGGTGGTAGTACCCAAACTGTGCTACATCCAAGCTCCTAAACATTCAGATAAAAAAGATTTCCTGCAGAAAGGTGCTTGCACTCTAATGAGCTGATAGTGTTTCTCCTCAAGCAGTCTGTACTTATGGATTGAAAGTTTAGGTGAGTTAAGTGCTGGCTATCACCACAGTGAGCTGCCAGAGCTCAGCTAGAGTCAGCCAAAGCCAAGGTTGCCCAGACACAATTTGTACGCCCTGTTATGTAGGGTACTATGAAGATGGACACCCTAAAACTGCTCCAGTTATTGCTAATCCCATCTGGAGAAGTTTTCAGTTGGGGGGGGGGGGGGAAGCTCATGAGATTATTCTCTAATCCTGGTATGTTTGAAAATCCTGGGTGAGATTTAGTTAAATCCATAAAGGGAAAAGAGATGAAATTCTAACCTCAGTATCTGCAAAATTCTCCCCAGCCCAGTGAATGAGCGTGGCACGATCATTAGCGAGCTCGTCTCTGTGGCGCGCAGTGTGCCTGTGCGGCGGGGCCACGCTGCTCACTGTCCTCGGGAGGCCTGTGGCAGGACACCAGTTAGTCTGTCCTGGCTCGGTGCTTTCAAGTGCTGGGCAGCCTTCTTTGCTCTTGGATATATTATTAGTTACGTAGTCATTGTTCAGATACCGTGGTCTGACTGACTGTCCAGGTCTGGATTAGTGATGATGTTGGTGCAGGAACGGACTGTGCTGTGTGCATGAGCTCAGTGCTGGGTGCATGGCTGGTTTGGAGCTCGCTGAGCTGAGCCAGCTCCGTCCCACCTCCGGACGTGCCTGCGCCGTGGCCCTGCACAGCCCCTGCGGAGCCATCTCGCTCATGATCAGTCTTACGTGAGGCTAGACTGAAGTTTGTTGAGCACTTAGTGATGATCTCTGCAGAGCTACCTGGCTTACTCTTTCCAGCTCTTTTCTCGCTAAGCTGCAAGATCAGGTTCAGTTATTGCTAAAATTAGTGGAATCAACTATTGACACTGATGGAAGATTTCTGGTTTTGCCGCAGAATCTGCTGAAGAAAATTCTGGTTCAGCGGCAGAAGGGCGGTTTTGGTGGTGTAAGTGCCGGAGGTGAGGAAGCCCAATGCGGCCATGTTTGCTGTGCTTTGCCAAGCTATTTCTTAAGTCTCCCAGTTAAGTTCTGGAGTGCTTTTGCTACAATGTCATCAGTTCGATAACTGTATGGGAAAAGTCAGCGCTGCTGCAATAGCCTAGCAACGTGCTTCACTGGATTCTGCAAGAGAGACACTTGAGGCTGCAGTCGGAACGTGTTTGTGGCTCCTTATGTGTGAACAGGTCTCTTCTGAGATAGAGTAGTGTCTTTTGAAAACATCCTGTGCAACCCCAACGCCATGAAGTTGAAGGCTCTTTGCTTAACTAGTTGGTTAATGGATTCTTTGCCAGAAGCAGCTCATCAACCTGATTCAGGCTTATGTTTGGAGGGAGGCAGGGGATATGTGAACTGGAGCCTTCCCACTACCGTTCTAAACTTTTGTGGGGAATATTGATAATTTTGCTTAGAAAGGACTTGATCACTTTTTGTTGTTGTTGTTGTTTTTAGGCATATTTAGAATACTTTAGACTCATCTCCTCTTTTTTCAGGTGGTTTCATTACTCCTTGGATTTAATGTATGCCCAGGGCGCTCAGTATAAGCTTGTCAGTGCTTGCAACTTTGCCAGGTGCCCCAGACTTTAGATAATTTTACTTGATTGTGGTGGACAAACAACTGGGCTCTGAGAGTGCACACTGAGCCCAGCTGGAGTCTGTCTCTGTGATCAGGGATGCAGTCCCCAAAACCCTGGGGCCAAGCTGTAGCACAAGCACATTGCATTATCAGACTTGCCTTTGTCTGTGGGCCTGGTCAGAATGCTTGTGTGGGTGCTTCTTATGGCTGAATATTTTCCATTTTCCTTCCCCTGCTGTGGGCTTGTGGGAACATCACAGTACCACATGACTCCTCGAGAAGCTGAGCAGAGCATGTAAGTTCTAGCATAAATTCTATTATATTAGTTTTGCAAGGCCATTTTTTGGACAAGTTTGGCTCTTGCACATGCTCTTCTGAAGGCATAATGCTGTGCAGACCATCAGAAAGCAATATTTGTGTTAACTGTTTTCAAATACCCTCTGGGTTTTAGCCTCCGTTTTGCACCCATGTTTAGTTGTTCCTAGATTTTTGTGCCTGGCTATAATTTACTGCTGGTACAAATGTCAGGATGTAGCCATTTAGCTCACTGATTTGTGGGAGCAGTGAGGTAATTTTATGCCCGGGTCCTCTCATTTGTACCTGCCAGCAATGCAGAGGCAGTCTTTCCTAATCAGGCATTTAAAGTTCCTCTTGATTAATCTCTGACTTTGTTGGAGCCACTCCAGATTTGAGCTGGTGTAATTCATTTCAGGATCAGACCCATTAAGTGTTTACCAATGAGTAATACACCGTGTCATTCTTTCCCTCTTAAGGATTTTTGAAATTGCAGAATTTCAGAATCACAGGTACCTGGCTCCTCCAATTCCTCTCCCTGTCTCCTTGTCCTTTGGAGATTCTTCTCCAGGTGAAGTTTCTTTGTTTCAATCTCTTTCTGAGTTCAGCAGAAGCATTACGAAATGGTGAAGCGCGATGCTGCTGATGCACAGCCCTGTGTAGCCAGGCAATCAGAGCAAAAACAATTAACGCAGAGAGTGGCCTGCCAGTATCCTGCTGGATGAAATTGGAAACAGTTCAAATGCAAAAGGATTTTTTCACTTACTGCCTCTGGGCTGCGCATAGCCGTGGCCACTGGGAGGGATGACCGCCAGCATCTGCACTGGCCCGCATGGCAGCACTGAGCGGAGCACTGGGAGCATCGCTCCTTGCCAGCTTCAGCAGTCAGCCACACTGGGGGATGCCCAGCACGGCCTCCAGACCGGCAAGGAGAGCAGAGAGGCAGCGTGAGAAGGTGAAACCCTCTGAACGCAGGAGAATGCGACGCTGGGGAAGCCCTTTGCTCCCTGTGAGCAGCTCGCCCCCAGCGCGGCGGCACAGACTGCCTGCCTGCTGCAGCGTCACTGTGGCTGCCCGGACCCCGCAGCCCGCATGGCCACGGCACCAGAGATGGCCGGGCACCATGGGGCCGCGCTGCAGGCATCTCAGCTCTGTCGTGGCACTGCTGTCTCAGGGCAAAGCGGGAGCCGTGGTGCTTCTGTGGCTGCCCAGCATGGACAGACCTTCCTCTTCCTTCCCATTTCATGAGACAAAAACTATTTTTTCAAATTAGATTTTAAGTGCCTAATTGCAGAAGACCCATTATATGAAAAAGGACCACTCACTTAGCAGCATCACAAACGTGCTGTACTTTAGAAGAAATTCTCCAGCCATCCTGGAGTCTGGAGTAAGAACAGGCCCCGCACAATCGTGCACTCTCTAACACACTGCCCGTGCTGGTCCCTGTAGGGGCAGGGGAATAAGGCAAAACTCCTGTGCTTTATGTGCTCTAAGTTGGCTCTCCACACTGGGAAGATTGCAGCTGTGTGGATAAAACCCTCCGTGTCCCAGGAAGCCCATGAGCAGCTGTGGCAGCCCTGCAGAAAAGGTGATGAGAAGTGCCCTTTCTTCCTTGTGAGGAGCCCTCACGGCAGGAGAGAAGGCAAAGAGGAAGGAGAACCGGGATGTAGCCGATTATTAACCCAGGAGGATGGGTTCATTAGCTTCTTGTCAGGGCAGCGGTTTTTGCCGTCGCATGCTTCCTATGAGACTCGCTCATGTTGGCCTGGCCTGGCCTGGAGCTCTGGGGCTGCCTCTTCTTAGCAGGGCTTGACAGGGCTTATTAAAGTGAGGCCACAATTATTAGGAAGAATTTAACTTTAGCTTTTTTTCTTTGGCTTCCATCACTTTTCTCTCTTTCATATTTGTACTGAGTACGTGTACTTTATTTTTCTCTTGCATCATGAATTCAAGTTTTAAAACTGACCTGGCTTAATTTGACCTTATACAGCTGATTTATCATGGGTCTGCGTTTCTAAACAATGTTAAATGGAGTACATTTTCTTGTATCTTCCTAAGTAATCAAGTCTCCTGTAAAATTCAAACCATTAAAAGTGAGAATGGTAGGAAAAGCTCCAAGAAGTAAATGAACTTAATATAAATATTCATAATCATGTCAATTTTACTTTTTAAACAATTTCTAAAATGTTAGTTTGCTGTAACGGCTGGTCAGAAGCACAAAGGTTAGGTTAAGCTTCCCTCGTTAATGGTTTGGCTCAATGCACCCGGCAGTATAATGTATTTTATCAGGGAGGGAAATGATATTGGTTTAAGAGGTTTCATGTAACAGTCATATCCTGGCCAAATGTAATTTTGAAAACAATCAGGGCCATTATGGCTCACACAGAAAGAAAGATAAAGACAGATAGCTGTATATGGGTTTTTAATAAGTAATTCACCCTGGGTCTTGAAACATCAGATTGCCAAGTAATATTATTAATGTATAAGCATGTTGGTAAAATCATGTATTCTTTCCCATTGGTTGACTACAGATATGTTTCTGATGCAAATATCTTGTAAGTGTATTGAATCCGAGCTATGTAAATAGACTATATAGTACATCCATCAAGCAGTTGACTTGATTATTTCACACACTAAAGAGCATTTTCTGACATCAATCTACATTCTGCCTAAATAGAACATTTTTCACCAATGATATTATGCATCATTTACTGTATATTTGATACTAATTGTTAAACATATCGATCACCTGTCACTCAGAGGTTAGTGATCTTTGCAACTGGTCCTAGCAACTAGCAAGTTCTGGGCAGTTGGAGTGGCAGACTGACAGTTCCTGGACAGTCCTGAATGTCTCACCCTGCACCTGCAGCAAGTGCAGCAAAGCTAAGGGGTTGGGTAAGGGCCTCACAAATTGGTACTTGAAAAGGAAAAAAGGGAAACCATTTTTATTTTCGTAGAGATTAGACTATGGCAGCCCAGAAATGCACTGCAAAGATTAGAAGATGTCACCGCCCCTTCTGCCCCTTTCTGTTCAGGAGCAATTCTTTATGATGGGGACAGGCTGAGGGCAGCCCAGCACAATAGGAGGACATGAGGGAGGGTTGCCAGGTACCTCCTGAGCCTCTGTCCTGATGCACTGTGCCGTTTTGTGTCATGAAGGCAGCATGCAGGAGCTACTGGGTTCCCATCGCCTGCAGGAATGGCTGAAAAGCAGGGAGATAACCAGGGAGGGAAGGCTGGCATTTGTGCATGCAAGGTCCTCATACGTGACTATCATTTAGCTCTCAAAGGACAGTTATATCTGTGGCTGAAGGATATGGTTCTAGCTGTTCTAGCAGCTAGAACCAGCTGGAAGAAAAAAGCAGGATCTGTTTTAATGTAAGTATGCTGAACTCTGACCAATTTTAAACATCTACTTCATATATGAAAATATGAAGATTTTAAAATAAATTTGCTGCTGGAGGGAGCTGTTAATATTGACTGTTCTGTATCTTTCACAGCAGATACATTATTGAACTAAACTACTGAAAGCGAAGGCTTTAGAAATAGGAGAAGAGTATATTGATTTAATCATTGGATTCTTTCAGCAGTTCCTTTACTACATTTTTGTGGTGTGGAACATGGGATGGCTTCTTGCTCTACATTTTATTCATTGAGCAAGTCATTCCTTTACTGTATTTTCCTTTCAAACCCCTCTGTGTTCCCAGCTTTGCTTCCTCCAGACTTTCAAAGCCTCTGCCTCATCTCCTGGGCTGTGACATTCCCACCCCTCCCCAAACACTAACTCAAGCCCCCCACAAGTATTTCACTCATTACTTGGTGCAAAACTGCTCTCCAGAAGGATGCCTGAGTTTGCTCACTTTATCCATCTCCAAACCTCTCCTTGTGTTTGGGGGCTGCCAAAATGTGCGCTGTCCAGGGCAGCACCTGGAGCGTGCCGCAGCCGGGCCAGCTGCGTGCTGCCCGCGGGCCACCGCGCCGCTCCGGGCAGAGCAGCAAGCGACATTGCTGCACGGGAAGCAGTAAATTTTGTGGAAGATGGATGGCATTTCAGGGGAATCAAACCTGTTAGCAAATTAGGGTCAGAGTCCATAAATTTTAGCCAAGGAAAAAGTATCTGGGAAGTGGCAGGTGGCAAGAGACTTTGAAAACCTTGTGACAACTCTTTCTGACATTTCAAAAAGAAAAAAAACAGAACCAAAACAGAATAAAAACAAACAAAAACAAGTTTTGCCTCTTTGCTTTGCAAAGTCCCCCATTGCTGGGGCTGGGGGGCTTTTAGGCTCCGCAGCTCTTTTGGAGGAGAGGATAGGGCAGCAGCGGTAGGCAGTGTCCTCGGGTAATTTGCTCCAATGTGAGGCCTTGTTTCAGAGGGGCACGGCTTGTGGTGCAGGGTGCAGGCTTGAGCTAGAAGCGGGGCAAAGCAGCAGGCAGCGTGGCGCTGGCGCGGCCCCTCGGCCCCAGGTCCGCAGCCCCCTTGGGCCGCAGTCTTCCCGCGGCTCTGCAAAGCCCCGCATGCCTCTGTGCCACCAGCAGGAATGTATGTAAGCTCCTCAGGGCAGGAAGTGATCCCTTTACTTACCCATGAAGCATCATGCAGAGCAGTAGTAATTTATAAATAATACATGCTTAGAAACACTCAGGAAAAAACCCTCTTCAGAATATACAGAGAAAAATGTTGCAGAGGCGGCGCTGAGAGTGACTGAGCCACAGGCACGGTGAGGGAAGCTCTAATGTCCCTCCATTCATCTCCCTAACAGTCACCACTTTCTGCTTTACATAGCTGTTTACTTTTTCAGGCATCTTATGCCATAGCATTAAGGCACAACAGGGTGTGCTTTACTGGGACATTAATAATACATTGGGTGCGTTGTGAGCCATGACTGCAAAGGCTGAATGACTTCAATAGCCCCAGAAATGTATGAATGCTCCAGCAAACCACATCCAAGAGTGGTAATTCAAGTTTTATTTTGTTGTTTTATTAACGATGCGGGTTACGTGACACCGCGTGTCACGGTGCTGACAGCGTGTGCCATGCTCGAGGCCACCAAGGGCTGCCCCTGCTGCAGCTGCCTGGAGGGGTGGCCTCTGCCCTGCTCAGATTTTAACCTAATTCATGGAAATTTTGACCAAATATGTGTACTTTGGGGCAATATCGCTGCCCCATTAGAGCTGTCCTGTGGACACGTATGTTGATAGATGTGCAGGTAGCATGTTAATGTTATGCAAAGGGCACATATGCACATTAGAAAGGAGAAGATGGACACTTTGCATGTGCCTTATACTGTACTTAATCACATCCCTTGATAGGAAAAGGAGGGCTCTTGTTAGCAAGAGGAATGACAATAGATTGGAGGAAAAGGAAATAAAATGATATTGCAATGAGTGTGAGAAAGAGGAAAAGACAGGTTTCGGTTAGGAGGAAGTATCCCACCTCATTAAGCACCTCAATCTCTTTTTATTGTCCGTCCCATGCTGAAACCTACAAGATGTGTGTGTGATTTATAAACAGTGGCAGGTACCAACTGAGCAGTTTTATGCAGGACTCTGGGAGGCTGAAGCTCAGGGTTTGCTGGTTTGGGGGTTGTTTTTTTTCTGGAGCATTACAATTTTGCCTGATTTCATTCTTGGCATCACTTGGGTCTGTTAGGCTTACATACTTTTATTTTGATAAATGTTTAAAAATGCTTATACCAAATGAAGCCAGGTAAATATGAGACCACCTTTCTTTGACATAATTTTAAAATTAATTCATACCTGGATGAATCTGCATTTCATTAAAGTCCACTAAATAAGAGTCACTGATATTTGTTCAGAGTCAAGAAAGCTTCATGGATAAATTTACTGTCGTTTAATAATTTTATTTGTTCAAATTAGCATATTTTAGATTTTCTTATGCCTTTAACTTTTGGCTGCACAATCACCAAAAAAATCTAAAACAAGAATGAAAAATGCTTATATTCAGACTGCAAGATAAATCCAGTAATAATTCTAACAAGATTGATTGCTGCAGAATCAACAAACTCCTCTATTCTTGTTAATGCGGCTTGATAATGAAATCTTACTTGACAGTAGTAAATTCTATGTTCCGAGTTGAAAGTAAACTGCTTGATTTTTTGTTGTTGTTGTTGTTGAAACATTTTTCCATTGGAAAATACTCTTTTTGTCAAAACTGACGTATTCATGAGATTGCAGTGATTTTGATGACATTTTTGATGACATTTTCTGCAAAATATGGTCTTTTTGGAAAAATGTATTTGGAAAGATGAAATAATATTTCAAACTAAAAGTAATTTTGAAATTTAATTCTCTATGTCTATGCATTGATGTAACCTCCCTTTATATCACTAGTGCTGCTATTTTCTGTGGCCATGCCATAGATCATTTCTTAGTCCTTTTCACCTTCTCTCTCTCTCTTGTGTTCAGCATCTCTGGGTAATTTCATCTGCAGACGTGAGTCCAGCTGCTGTCTCCGTGCAGGCAGCGGTGGCTCTGCCTGCGCGCTCGCGACCTGTCTCCTCTGCCCAGCTGCAGCTCTGGGCTCAGCTCCCTGACACTGCGTGGCGGTGACTGTCTGTCAGCCCCAACTCGACGTGGCAGAGACAGGGCTTTTAATCTTCCTCACTCCATGTCTTCCGTGCTCCTCCCCGCTTTGATCACTGCAGACAACCTTGCCATCCCGCCCGTCGCTCAGGCCCCTAATTTGTGTGTCATCTTGGACTCAGGCCTTTCTCCCTGGCTCCTCACTTCCACTCTATGTCATAATCCCAGGCCTTGCTGCTTAGCATTGCCAGGAAAGCTCCTTATTTTTTCACCATCACACAGCTGAAATCCTTGCCTGGGCTCTTCACCCCTATGTCTCAATTATTGCAACATATTCTTTTATCAGGCCTTGACAAATGCAAGCTTGGCCTTTTGGTACCCGTTTAATATGATGCTGGAAATACTCTTTTCTTAGCCCATCATGTTCCCCTTTTCTCTGTCTCTCTCCTCTAGCTCCTCTTTCTGTATCGCCTCAAGTGTAACCTATTTGTCCTCATTTTTGTGCCCTGTCACAGACCATTTCCACTGCCAGTTTCCAGCAGGTATTTAGCAGCAGCAGCAGAGCGAGGTGGGCAGCAGGTCCCGGGCCCGCTCGCCGGGCTCCCCAGGGCCCCCGTGCTGAGCGCCCAGCAGCCTCCCTGGGCTCCCTTTCCTTGCCTTGCAGCCGCCAGCCTGTTCTCTTCCCCACTCTCACCCCGCATTCCCCAGTATCCACTGTCTGTCCTTCTGTATCCCCCTCTTGTCTCTGGTCCTAGACTCGTGTTATATCTTTTTATTTTGCCTAATACTGTGAGGTGCAGCCCATAACTAGACCTGATGATATATAAGCCCTTTAAACTCTTGCACTCAATACTTATAATGATAATATAAACTATTATTCTTTATTGATATTATCAGTATAACTATATGGCATGGCAGATATCAAGTCACAGCTTTTAATGACTGATTTAATATTCTGCCATTTGATTGTATTCAACTTTTATGTTACTGTTGTTATTTGAATAATTAACTTTGTCAGCCACTAAGTACAGATTTTAAGCATCTTGTTTTCTAGATCAAAGCATCTCCCATTTCTGTTATAATGAAACACTTGAATTCTTGGACAGGCTGAGCACAAAACTAAGGTAAGAGTCAAAGTGTTTCATTACAGACAAGCAATAGATGCTTTGATCTAAAAAGTAAGATTTTAAATATTAATTTTTCATCTTAAAGATAAGATCTGATACAATAAAGTGCATAGTAAATATAAAGTGAAATCACACAAAAGTTCAGCTAATAGACCATTTTGCTGTTTTGCTTTACTTAAGGAATGCTGGGGATATTTTGCAGTGTCACCTGAAAGCAGCAGGAGAAAAGTGTTAAAAATTTCCAAAGAGAAAAAGGTAAAATTGCCACGAAAGATTTATTCAAAGTACACAGCTGTAAGAACTGTCTTCATCCAGAGATTTCCCTAAACTGTGGCAAAGGTGACCATTCGTTAAAGAGTCCTCCCTGTCCCTGCTGCAAAATGCTGAGCTCTCTCCTCCTTTTTCTGCTCCTGTTAACTGCACGGAGGTGCTGAACTTTTTGAGATGCTTTTTGGAACCAATAGATGGTGAATTAATACGTTTCATAGCAATCTCCATGGAAACCAAAACTGGAGTGGCATCCTCCAAACTGATAGTGATAGAAACCCATATCAGCAATCTGGATTAGTGGGTGCTCTACTTGGAGTCACGCGCTACCAGGGATGATTTAGTTCATCTGGGTGTAGATCAGACGTGACTCATCAGCAGACACGGCACAGTCGCATGTGCGGAAAACTCACTTCAGTGGTATCTGAATCAAGCCCTGAAACACAGATCGTTATTTAAAGAGAATTATGAGAATGCCACGAGTTTCCAGAATAATACCAAAACTGCTGAAGAAAAAGTGAAAGCCAAGAATTATAGATATAATGTAGGAGGCACTTAGGATTTATTAACTGTTTTGTTCAGACTTATTAAAAAAGTATGACACCTATTAAAGTATATCATAGGAACCAGCTACCTTTCAAATAGTAATGCAGCAAGTAAAACCTGCAGAGATTTTTCCACTTTACACATCATTCATTCAATTTCAACACTTTTCTGAAACAAATATTGTTCTGCAAATACCTCTCAGAGCAAACAGCCAATTTTTGTGAAATACATATACTTAGACATTAGCCTGAGATGTATCTGATTTTTTTATGAGAGTTCAAGTCAATCTGTAGCCTTGCTGTTTAGGAAAGGCCCGTGGTGGCTCAGGGGAGCTGCTGCCTGCTCAGCGTGACGGCCGCGTAGCCCAGACTCTGCTCGCTGCATGGAGCTGGCAATACTCGAAGCGTTGGCATCGGTGTGGAGAACGTGGGCAAGTGACATATTTGGCAATTCCTTTCTGCTGTCTCTCCAGCTGGTATCCCATGAGGTTGTACCGCCTGCAGGCTGGTCCCGTTCCTGAGTTTACCTCATTCCCCACGTTCTTCACGTGCTATAGCTGTAACCTGTGACCCCCTCCTCTTGCCACCTGCTCCATCACGCAGGTTTGCAGGAGGAGCTGGCACCCTGGGCCTGGGCTGGCACCTCTCCTTCGGGTGGAGAGAGTCTGTGTCCCACGTCCATGTCCTTTGGCTGTGTCTTGTGTCCCTGTCCTCTGTGCTCGTCTCTTCTCCTTGCTCAGCACTGCAGCCTATCATTTCACTCAGTATTTACTCAATATTTGGCATCGTCAGTTTTATTCCAATGCAGATGTGAGCAGGGTGTGCCAAGGTTTGATTTGAGATCTCATGCACACTTGCTAATTGCATCCTTTCAAAATATTAGAGATTTCTAATTTACTTCCCATTAGGACATGCTTTTTCTGTCTGCTGCTGCCTCGCTCCTGTCATGCCTCCCCAGGACCTTCCCAGATCTGTTCTTTCCTGCTGTGTTTCTTAGTAAGCCAGCAGACATTGCAAACTGAAATAAATCTCTTCAGTTTATTTTGTTACATCAGTACCAGCCTTTTCAGTGATGTCAAAACAACCAGAGGATTATTTATCTCCATTCACAAAATTCTGCTTTGGCAATGGGCATAACATTTCAGGCTGTATTTGAAAAAAAAAAAAAAAAAAATTGTTGCTTATAAATTGTAAGTGGGAGAGTGTGAATTTAATAGGTAAAGGTTTAGATACTGCTTGTTGGAAGTTCAGAGGAATTTCTCAACAGGTTATAAAATGCTTTTGCATATGAAGTTCAAAGATCTACATGAGTTATTTGCTCATCTCTCTTTAGCTAATTGTTTCTGTAATTCAGACTTCCTTTTTTAATGCAAAACCAGCAGTATTTTTGAACGTAACCAGGATAACTAAAAAGAAGCTGTATTAGCCTTCTTTTTTTGGAAAGTAGTTGTCCACTCCCTTTATGATAAGGCAGCAGGATAGCATCAGGTTATTAATCCTGTCTCACATTGTGTTTTTTAACATCCCCCTATGAAGGCACTTAGGCCTTTATTTTAAATTTGGATGAGCTTCATCAGAGCTTATTATTATTGAAAGTCAGAGAACAAGTTGAAGACTGATTATAAGGATATGGTCAACCATGGGAAAAGCCTCGTTGCACAAAAGCTTTGCCTGAGATTCAGCTACTTCTGCTCCGCAACAGCTCCTGCAGATATCCCTAGTGTTTTATTGATCACATAGATTCAGTGGTTGGGTCTCAGAGCTTAGCTTTGCTTTGGAGACTTGCTTATTTTATTTGAATTTGCTTGAATGCAGCAGATTAAAGTGATCTGACAGATTTTTGAATGCTGGCCTAGAACCATAAATAAAAGGTTTCCTATATAAGGTGAGCCAACTGTCTCCAGAAGAAATGAATTAGCACTCTGCATTATCACCAGGTTTCCTGATGCCCAGGAGCTAAGATTAGCAAGGAAGTGTCTGCCAGGCCACCAGCAGGCAGCAAAGTGCCGCTTCTTCTGGGAAGGGTCTCCCTCCAGCAGCCACAGCTACGGCCGCCAGACACGAAGCTGTTCCTGGCCCCGGACTTGTGCCCAGACCTGCTCCCGAAGAAGTTTGGCTCGACCACCTGCACTAGGGAGCCCCTGGCACAGCCCGGCCTGCCCAGCGCTGGCCTGCAGGGCCCATGTTTCACCTCTGTGGCTCAACAAGCTCAGCTTGGTGCATGGAAGAAAATCAGACTCCTACTCGCTTTGCTTTGCTGGTCTTTAATGCCACTGCATTTCCTTCAATTCTAATAGAAAGTTTAAAAATTGTGATACTACCAGAGACATAAAAGAATGCTGTAGTTGCTACTTTACTTAATATTAAAAGGTTGAAAAGCCCATGAAAACATATAGCTATGTGGAAATTAATGATGATATCTCTTGTAAACCAGTGCTGTCTAGGTACCTAGCCACTCATAATGTTTTAAAATATACATAGCAGAGTGAAGATAGTAATAGCATATTTGATTTTATCTGCTACAAATGCATACACGCACACATACACACACATACACACATGCACACACATATATATATATCCGAGACAAATAAGTTATCTCCGTTTCTACTCTCTGTATTGATAAAATCCTTACAGGATTTAATCCATCCAAGTGTGCTTCTCCAAGTTATTCATCTCAACTCAGTGCTCCAAAGGTGCAAATATTTAAATTGGTTTAAAGTCAGAATATTAATGACTGTTCTTAGAAATTCAATAAGAGTTACACTTGCCCAGCTGGTGGGTGCCGTTGCAAACGGCTGCCGTACCAGTGCACATAGTTAATTACTTTGCAGCCTTGAGCATAGCAGTGCTGGTGTCCCAAGGCTTTGGGCCGCGGTGCTCTCGATGCCTGCCTGCTGCAGGAGCGTGTTGGCCGTGCCGCTGCGAAACGCCAGGGCCGCTGCCCCAGGGCCAGGCAGCAGCAGCGGAGCCTGCAGCCTGCGCGTGCAGTGCCTGCAGCCCTGCTGCTTCGCAGGGAGGCTTCGCCGTGCGACCGGGGCTCATAGCTTGTGCCCAGCTCCCGGCCTTCACCCAAAGGCACTTCGCACACCTCACGCGGCAAAGCAGAATGTGCCTGTCCCTCCTGCCCAGCCTGGATTTTGCGCCATCCTTTATTTCCACCTCTCTGCAGGAGGCTTTTCCCTGGTATCAGCTGATAATTTGGGGCTCAGCTACTTCAGCAAAACCACAGCCCGGGCTCTTTGCAGTACAGCTGTTCTTGCACCCTTCCAGAGTGCTTAGGGCCGCCAGCCTGGCAGAAAGCTGTGGCCGAGGCCCATGAGGGTTGTGGGTGTCCAACCCTTCTAAGTCAAGGCTGGGAGAGTGGTGCCCAAGAATGGGCTGTAGGGGAAATCATGTCTGAACAACTCCCGCAGAGCAGCAATAATGCAGGACCCCGAAACTGTTCAATGCACCCGCGCTCCTTCAGCTCATTTCATCGGATTTGGTGTAGATGAACACTGTTTGCTTTCAAAATATCAGTGCACGTCAAAGCGAGGATGCCAAAGAATGATACAGCTTCTCTCCAAAGGTGAGGATTTTCAATTAAACCTACAGGAAGAGAAACCACACAAGAGTTAGCTGGAGGAAGCAGCAGGCAGGGAAGCAAGCCCTGTGCGACATTACGCTGCAGCTACCCACCTCCTCTTGGAGCAAAGGCAGAACATATGCTTCATTTTAAGCCCTTTTTTAAACACAACCCTCATTATGGAATCATTACCAGAAATCTGCAAGATAAGGAAAGAAGAATTATTATATTAACCTGGGATCTTCAGTGCCCTCGGAGGCATTGCAAAGCAGCTCTCCTGCAGTCAAAGCCTGCAGACTCCCTCTTTTCTCTCACGCAGCGAGTCACTTCTTCCCTTTAATCTCCCATTAAAATCCTTCCCATCCTCTTCAGTTTACGACTCCGTTGCTGCGAGGTGGTTTGTGGCACTCTGTATGGCTAATCCTCGGGATTGCATTGTATCGCGGGCAGAATAATTGAAAACAGCTTGAAGCGGCTCAAGGTAGGCACACAAATCAATGACAGATAATCATTTAAGCACAGACCAAAACAGACGTTTACATGGGAGGCGATAGCGGCCTCGCTGCTACACCCTGCTCTGGCCACGCCAAGCATCTCCTGAGGTCGTCAAGGTCCCAGTGTCCACAGACGGCGCCGCGGGCTGCACCGTGCGGCAGCCTCAGCGCGGTGCGTGGTCCCGCGCCGCTTGCCCTCCGGCGGCTCTGCCCTCCCAGCCGGCAGGCTCGAGCAGCTCAGGGCGCCAGAGCCACCGTGGCAGGGCCACAGCTGCCCCCGCGGCCTGCTCCGGGGACACCCCAGGCCGTCCCTTCCCTGCCTCGGTAGTGCAGATGGGAGCACGTACTTGCCTGTCATTTCCTGATGGCAGTCATATTTATACAACCTGGCTAAAACGTTTTAATAAATGGTTACCTGATGAGAGCACTTCCTCCTGGCTGTGGCGCTGCTTCTTGCTCATTTTTGTCACAATTTGAATAATTGTTCAAATTAAAATTGGATGAAACCCAATAAAGTGCATGTTTGAGATCTTCCTGAGCATCTCTAGGAAGGTACCTGAAAACTTAATTCCCAACTGGCTTGAAGTCATGAAGGCAAGCAAATGTGTTGGGGATTTGCTGCTCTGACTGGTGGTTGCTCCAGCGGGATCTGGGACCTTTCAGTCGTCAGCCCTGTCAGAGAGGTTCATTCTACAGTCCTGCAGCAAGCAAGAGCATCCAGGCACCTGACTATCTCCATCTTGAAACATCTCACCCTTTTTATGGTATTCAGCAGGGAATAAGTGGTTGGAGGTGAATTCCTTTACAAAACTCCAGTTTGGAAATCTAGGACTCCTCTTCCATGTAAGCTTTTCAGATGCTGTTTGCCCAGCACTCCTCTTACTCCTGCTCCTGCTGCCAGATCTGCAGCACCTCAACCATAGTCAGAGCTCCCTTGTGCTGGTGTTATGCCCATGCACATACACAAAGGGCAGCCAAAAAAGATAGCAGGCCACTATATTCTTATTATTTATATCTGTTTATAAGTAGGTGGGTGGGACTTTTTTCCTACTCTTTAGCCTTTCGCTTTAAAATCATAAACATCACACCAGAGAAGTTTAAGAAGTTTAGCTTCCAATTTACCTTCCACTTTCTGTGACTCTGGTGAAAGGGTATTATTTATCAAACTAAGTATATAGTATAATCTTCGCAAAATGGTAAAAGATCAAAGACTACCTTGCATCAAACAGAATTATGGTGCCATAACATTTTATCTTGTTACAGCTGATATCAATCACAGCATGATAGCAAGCTACAGAGAAGGCTTTTTTTCAGTCAGTATCACTGACATACTGCAGCAGCTAAAATACAGCTACCAACTCACAAGTGCTTTGGGTGCAAAAGTGAAAAACCAGCCGGGACTGTCAGTATCCATACTGGATCTGCATGCTGGGATGCTCCTGCAGCAGTTCCTGGCCTAGACCATGCTCCGATGGCAATCCAGAGCCAGCGGCTCTTGCAGTGCAACTCATAGCCATATATTTGTGGCTAAACTGAGAGATTTTTTTAATGTGTCTTGAGAGGGGCCGAGTCAGGGAGCGGGAATTCTCTGACCTCCTCCCAGGACTGCACGGAGCCTGCAGCTTCCATAGCTCTGGCACTTTGAGCACTGCATGCTGCATCCCCTCGACATATCCTTGGGAACATCTGGCGAACAACACAATGGAAAGGGAAATTGCAAGAGCGCTGTTCACATGTGCATCCTGTCCAGCGTGCATGCACCTTTCCTCCGCATGCCCAAGAGCAGAACCAAGCCCGTGCATTTCTCTTTGCAATGCGCTCCGGGCGAAAGGCACCATCTTTCCACACTGTGCTTACCATCGGAGCCCCTGCAAGGTGCTGCCTGTCTCTCTGCTCATGCAGACGAGAGCCCCTAGGACCCCCGCATCAGCCCTGGTCAGAGCTTCATACACACGGGATATATATACTCATTTCTCACAGCATCCGCTCTGGCAGTGACAACTGGGTGCTTCAGTGTCTGCAGCCAGTGCCATTAACATTGCTGCCTAATAACAGGCAGCCTCACTTGAAACCTTCCCGCAATTGTTTCTCAGGGACTTGAGTCCAGAAATGAAATCCTTTCAACACAGGAAAGAGGAGAAATAAAATCAAATGCAGATGGAAATGTACAAGGATTCCATAAATCCAAATATATTAGGTTCTCAGGAATCTCATGCTATTTGAACAACAGTGATGTAGACAAATTGCCCATCTTCAATTTTTCAGTCTCCTTTCCCTCTGTTGTTGTGAGCTGCACAATGTACTTTCCAGTGAGTTACTGAAATGCCCCTAAAAACTTAAAGAATGATTTGAAAAAGGGCATTCTTATTCCTTATGCATAAAACATGCATGCATATTCATATAAAACATTTAGAAAAAATTTGTACCAGTTATAATTAGCATGTTTTGTGCATCTATTTTCTTTGCTATTAAATAACAAATTTGTGGTAACCATAGCAACTGGAACATCACATGGTACTGGTGCTATTTTGGGGATAACATAAGTACCTTTCTTAAAGAAGCATTCACACCTCTAAGCTATGAATTTTAGTAATTTTCCTGATAAAATATCCGATGGGTAAATTGTATTAATTCCTCACTATAATATTGATTTAATGTGGATTGCTCTACCTTGTTTTGCATTACCTATGACTACTCAAAAACACTAATGGATCCTCTTGTTTTGCAAGAAAGCAAAAGAGACTTTGAAAAAAGGAAGAAGAGAAGCCATTATATGGGCTTACATGAGTAATATATTTTCATATGAGGGAAAAGTACAATAAAACAAGGATTTTTCTTACTGTTTCTGGGAAAAGAGCTAACCTTGGCCAGGGAGCTCTTCATGCTTGGCTCGAGGAAAGCAAATAAAAGAGATGGAGCCTCTTTTGGGGCCTGATTCTGCTTCTCTGGGATAAGCAGGAGCTGTGGCGTTTACCCTAGTGGAAGCTGAAAGAGGCCCCTGGGGACACCCGTGGGCACCCGACCCAAGAGCCTGCTGAGTCTGCAGAGCAAATTCCCTGTCACTGCAGGCAAGTGTGTTTGTCTACCAAATTTCTGCTGTACGCAACACCACACAGCACAGGGCATCCAACATTTCTCAGGGCCTGATAGCAAATGAGAGAGAGAGAGAAAGAGACCAAAAGCCACAACAGTAATGAGCCATTAAAAGAGATTAGGTGGGAGAAAGGTCAGTATCTGTATCCTGGGCTCCTGCTAGGGCTATTAAATAACGTTTATTCATGATTTCTTGGAGCCCATATTAGAGATAAGCACAAAATGCCTCGAGAATCCTTGCCAATGTTGTGAGGAACTGAGGAAAAATTGGAAAAATGTGGAAGAAATTCTTGTCATTCTCTGCAATTGGTAATTCAGTTAATCGAGAGCATGCAAGTAGGATGAACCAAACAGGCACCCATGAGAAATGAATGCCATTAAACCCATCGATGCATCCTCCCCACATGGACATGCTAATGAAAAATGCTGGCTGACGTGATGAATTGCTGCATCACGAACGTGTCTGGGTAGATGAAACCCACCCTGAGATGTCAAGATGGTGTTATCCATCTCCCAGTCCAGAGGTAGTGAAGGCTCATTCGCCCAGGGTGGCTCCTACGCAGGTACTTGGGAATGAAACATGCACTAAAGAGGGTCTTTAGGCTGGAAATCAGCCCAATTCACCTGCTGAGAAGGAGCTTGGAGCAGTGGAGTCTCACCAGAGGATGGGAGAAGGGGCCAGGGCCTTGACATTTGATTTGGGCTGTGCAAAAATAAAGAATCCAAAAACTGAGGGGATCCTTTCCCACCCCTCTATTTGCTGCAGAGGCAGAGACTACGTGTCCGGCAGGGACGGCCTTGGCCACGCTGGGCCTGGCCCTCGCTGTGCGGGCGGCGGAGCGCGGATCTGCCCCGCTCCTGCGCGCGCCGGGTGGCCCCGTCCTCCTGCACGTGTAGCGCTTCCAAGGGGAGCCTTGGAAAGGGGCTGGCGAGGCAGCGCGCGGCGGTTCAGCTGAACGCAGACGCTTCCAGGAGCCCTGAGGGGCGAAGCAAAAGTAAACCCATTAGAGGCAAAAAGCAAAAGTTGCCCAGTACGCTGCTTTATTTTC